>JAHBMJ010000798.1:0-53883 GCA_018398765.1 Chromera velia | reverse complement strand
GTGTGTGTGTGTGTGTGTGTGTGTGCGTGTGTGTGTGTGTGCGTGCATTGGTATCTTATTCCGTCTTTGTCTTCCCACGCACACATCCTTTGCGGCATGGATCGGTGGCGGTCTCTTGATTTTCGTCTCCAGAAGGGATTGTTGGAGTGCTGCAGCGAATGATTCGAACTGCAATTGTATTCAAGAAGTAATCAATTCGTTTGTTCAAAACGGGATTCAATGTACTTTATCCGCAGGCACAGCAGGCCGGTCGCGGCAAGGCAGCGGCGGCCTCTCCTGCCGCACGGCGAGGTCCGGTTGTGGAACGTCTGGAAGGGGGGCAGAGGGTGCAGGTGCGGCTTCTAGATGCCCCCCCGCAGGAAGTCCTTCCTGGAAGAGGCAGGCTGAGGGGCAGGGAGATGGTGGGGCCTGCGGGGGGACCCAGACGGCATGCGCAGACAGTGGAGCCAGGTCCGAGGGTTGGGAGACGGGTGGCTGGGACGACCATGGACCCCGATTTGATTTTGCCCCTCCGGACGAGTGGGTCCCCCTCCCTGGGCCCTGGCAGGTCCCAGCAGACAGGAGGTGGAAGTGTGGGTCCGACCGGGTCCCTCCCGTTGCGTTCACATGCCCCTGGTGCGCCTGCTGAGGCTGTGTGTATGTCCCTGAGTCCCACCCAGAGAGACAGAATCAGAACGGCCATGGAGGCTCAGATGGTCGCAGGGAGGCAGAGGGGAGGGGGGATTGGTGGGGCAGGGTCTGGGATTCATCGTGTGCCTGTGGAGGTGGACGCGCTGCAACTCCCTCCGACCGGTATTTCCGATGACGGTGTGGGCATAGGGGGCTCCGCTGCTTCTGCGTCAACAGGTCATCAGGGTCTTCGACCTCTTTCTCTTCCCGGCCACGCAGCTACTCTCCATTCTTGGGGAGGAGGGGGGGGGAGTGGAGGCCCCGGAGCTTCGGTGTTCCTCTGCATTCATCCTCAGGTAGGTAGGCAGGCCGGTCTGTCGTTGTCTTTCTTCATGATTACTCTGCTTTGCTGAATGTGTTTGCTTTGGATGTTTCTTCTCTCCCACCATTGTCGTCGTATCTCTTTTTGTTTTCTCCTCCATCGACTCTCTGGATCTGTCAAGAGAGGATTCCTTGACCTTCTCTTCCCCCCCCTTTTTGTGCAGCATACCGAGCACACGAATCAGCATCGACCTCCAACTGCCCAGCCGCAAGACCCCCGCACGCATCCGTTGCCTCTGCTGGTGTCTGACGGGGCCTCTGCTCCTGCCCGCCCTGGGGCACAGGAGGAGACAGGGGGAGGTGGGGGTCCAGACACAGCAGAGAGTGCACGGGGTTCGAAGGGTGCTAAAGGAAAAGAAAGTGCTGAGCGTCCAGGAGGAGCCCCCCGGCCCCGAGAGAGAGACCCCCGTGTTTATGGGGGTGGGAGGGGATCTGCCCTGACCCCGAATCCGTTTGCTCCTGAGGGCAGGAGAAGACGGGGGGGATCTGCTTCTCCTGTTCATCCTCCCGGTTCTTCCACGGTGACCCCCCTTCAGGCCCCTGCGTCGTCTGTACTCATCCGAAAGCTCAGGGCTCAGCAGAGACGGGGGCCAGAGGGGGGTGTTTCTCCATCGAGACGCGCGAGGTCTCCTTTACGCGCAAGTGCAGATGAACAGACTGCAGATGCGAAGAGACAGGAGGGCGCGAAGCAGGGGAATGAGGGACGAGGACGGGCACTAGAGAGGATAGCAGAGGCGGACGAGAGGGGAAAGGACCAAAGAGTCTCCTCACCCCTGGCCTCCCTCCCGATTCTCTTCGCAGATGCGCCCTCAGAGGCCACCCGCAGAGGGGCAGAGAGAAGATTCCGTCGTTTGATTCCAGGCGCATCAGCCACAGTGCACGTCTACGGAGGTTCCGGAAAGGCCCCGGAAAGCCAAACGAGTGTGCCTCCCGCAGTGCCAGGTCGACCAAGACGTCTAGCGTCCCCCTCTCCTACCCCGCCTCCTGCAGCGAGCTCAGCATCAAAAGAAACAAAGACAGACCTCCTAGGTGCACCTGCACGTGAGAAGGGACGAGGGGGGGCTGCGGATCCCACCAAGGAAGCAGCGAAAGCCGCGGACAGAAGGAAATACGCACGTGAACCCCCCCCTGCCAGAGGTCGAAACAAGCAGCCAGCCCCTTCTCGTGGCACTGCGGCAGCAGGCCCGGCGGGTGCATCTGGGCGTGGGGGGTCCCTGAAGGACAAGGAGAGGGTGAAAGGGGGAGGTGCGGTTCCGAAGAAAGACACAATTCCGGGAGCGGTGTTGAGGGCCGTCCGAGGAGGCGGGGGGGGTGAAGAGAGAGAGAGGGGCGTCTCCGTAGCCTCCCGATCTTCGAGGGCCCCCTCCGCCTCGGGCGCAGGGTCCCGTGCCGGGGTCCCTGCGAAGAACCCTCCTTCTCCCGGCGTCCCCTTTCCCTTCCCTGCTGCAGCGGGAGTCAGAAGGGGGGGTAGGGGGAGAGGGGGAACCGCCCGTGGCGGCAGAAGCGCTGACCTTTCTCGACAGGCCGGCCCTCCTGTGCCTGCTGTGTCGAGGTCACGAGAGGTGAAGAGAGTAGGGGAGGCTGTATCCTCTTCTTCCTCTGCAACTGCCCCCGGGGGAAGGGAGAAGGAAAATGAGAGGGAGGGGCAGAGAAAGAAAGGCTCTGTTGGAGGGACCGTGTCGGGTGCGGGTCTGTCTTTGTTGAAGCACGGCAGAGAGGAAGACGAGCAAGTACTGCCTTTGCCCGAGCCCGTTTCTGTACAGAGGTCGGCAGCACAAGAGGTTGAGGGAGGGGCGAAGGATGTTGAAGGCGTGGCGGAGGAGGGAACGAGAAAGAAAGATGGTGGAGCGTTGGTCGAGTGTGGTCATCTGAATGAAGAGGAGAAGGGACCTGGGCGGGAAATGTACAAACAGATTGAGGAAGCTCTTGACAACGCAGTTGACGCCGAGTGTGGTCAAAGACTCACGCCCAGGCTCGAGGGGGCAGGGGTGGTACAGGCTTCGGAAACTGCCAACGCAGCCGCCGAAGCAGCCGCATCAGCTCGTCATGTCGCTGTTCCCCCTGCGATGGTCATTCCTCTCCAGGCGTTGCAGCAACGTCTCGGCCTGCACCTTTCGGCCTCATTTCAACAGCATCACCAGCCACACCTCAATGGCCGTACAGACACCATCTTACCCGCTCGCAGCACACACAACCCGGACGGTCGCCCGTCCCCCCTCCCGTCTCCCGCGCAGTCTCCAGGGGCCAGCCCTCCCGGCGGCGTTCCTCCCATTGCCCTTCCCCTCTCTTCCTCTACCATCAATCCGCCCCCACCTCAAGCAAGGGCTTCTTCCGTCTTCCCTCACTACGACCTGTCCGCAATGAGGATGTGGGCAGGGAGTGTAGGGCCCTCCTCCCTCTCTTCCCGTCTCCCCGCCGACTCTTCACTCTCAGCCTCGCACGCCCACCCTCATGCACAGCGGCACCTGCTCCAGGCCGCCCTCGGCCACCCCACAGGCGGCACCCCAGTGCCCTACCCAAGCCCTCTCACCCACCACCAGCATCACCACCCTCTGCAGGCAGGACCCCTGTGCGGGTCTACTGCCGTTCTGTCCACAGTTGCCCTCCACAGCCTCGTCCCCCAGCAGCAACCTCAGGATGCTGCAGCTGCAGCAGGGCGCATGACAGCGTACGGAGGCCCACACCGAATTCCCCCTCCTCCCCAGGTTCCGCAGATCCATCAGAACCTCCACTTCCTGCAGCAGCAGGGACCCCCGGTGACGCACAGAGATTCCTCCCGTGACGATGCTCGTAGTGAACGAGACAGGGCAGCAGCGGGGGGTGATTTGCCTGCAGCGTTACAACTGGCCAGTCCCCGACGGCCCGTGGGTCCGACAAGACGGACAGACGGAATTCCCCCCAGGCCTGTGCCTCCAGAGCGCCAACGCGCCGTCGGCCTCTCCGGGGTCCTCCCTTCGGCCTCTGCAGTCGGCATGTCCGCAGGGGATTTTGCGTTTCTGTGCAGTCAGGGGGGGGGCGAGAAAGTATCTGTATCTGGGGAGCGCTCTGGTGCTCTGACGGCGAGAGCTGCACGGTCTAACCGCAGTGTGAGGGGAGGAGAGGAGGTTTGGCAACAGTCTTTGGGTGCAACTGTCGGTGCCGCTTCGGACAGTCCGGCTGCATCTGCTTCAAGTGCCCTGCAGAAAGGCGCCCCCTTCCCCTCCCCGTCCCCTTTTCTAAACGCGGAAGGGCGGGTGACTCCTCATCTCCTCTCGAATTCTCTGTCAAATGGTCAGTTGGGAAAAAAGGTACGGTGTTGAGAAATCATGAGAAGATCGAGGTGAGATATGCAAAGGGAGAAAGGGGGTACAAAACTTCCACACATGCAACTCAATTCTCTATGAATGGAAAAAGTCCGTTTCGTCTCCCCTCGTTCCTATCTTTTTATTTGTTTGCTGCGTAGGCCCTCCATTTCTCTCGCGTCTCTGTCGTTTCTTTTTTTGTCCTTCACTTCCGGACTGCTTTCTCCTTTCGTTTTTTCGTTTTGTGCATGCACCCTTGCAGGGAGTGGGGGGGGCACTGCGGATTCGTCGGGGATTGCGGGATCGTCGGTGGCGCGTCACTCTGGGGGTGTGCAGATTTTCTACTCGTTGACACACCAACAGCAGCAACAGGCGCACAACGAGATCCCCCCGGTTGTTCAGCCTCCCTTCCTTCCCTCTGTCTCACACTGGCATACCCCCCATCACTACCCGCAGCAGCAGCAGCAGGCAGTGTACACAGGAAAGGGACAGTGGCAGCCTCTGCCGCCAGGCGCACACATCGTTGGAGGCCGCTTCTCCACGCCGGACGGGCGAGGGGGTGCTCATCCTGCTGCGGGGCAGCCGGTGCCAGCCGCTCCAGGCCAAGCACGGACAGGGGCGGGGGCTTATGCAGTGCCGATGCCAAATAAGTAAAGGGGGGGCTTCGGACTCTCTCGTGGGTCCTGAGGAGAACACTGGACTGGGAGTGAGACAGTTTTTTGACTCATTGACTGTGTGCGTGTTTGCATAGTTGAGTGTGCGTGGAGCCCTCTGGTGGCGCCAGCCTTTTGTTTTTGTTTCATCGACAAAGTGAACGAGCGTGCGGCCACGGTGCTCTTTCAGAGTTGAGATTCCCCCAAGTTATTTTGTTGCATGGGGGCATGTGGGGGCTGGTCGGGTGAGTGGGGGGTTCTTTTTGCACAGAAGCGCCTTTCACTCAGTCAGCCAGCCAGACGGACAGGCCGCGATGCCTCGGAGAAAATCTTGACAGGATTTGAAGATTGATGAAAGGGGAGACGCTTGTTGTGTCATTTCTTTCTTCCTTGTATATTTTTTCCCGCGCTTGCTTCTGTATGCCTTCTCTTCAATGCCGTAGGAAAGGAAGAAAGGCAGGAGCGCGTGGATGGAGGCCGCTGGGGTTCTCTGTTCAGTACAGCAGTGCATGCATGCATGCATCCAGTAGCGCAGATCGATGGGTCGCGTGCATGGTTGGTTTTCTCAAAGAGAGAAACAGAGGATAGGAGAATTTTTGGAGACAACACAGCAGGCAGCTAGTTCTCTCCTCGGCAGAATGCATCTCGGTGAATGTGCAATTTCAACAGCCAGACCGAGAACTTTCCTTTCTTTCTTTCTTTCTTTCTTTCTTTCTTTCCTTCTATTTCTGTCATTTGTATTTGAGGTGTAAATAGCTGGCGGACATCCAAAGGTCGTAGCGTAGTCCTCCTTCTGCATGTGTCAGGAGGGAGGCAGGGAGGAAGGTGTATCTGTTCAAGGAATTGAGAGAGAGGGGGGGGGGGAGATTGAGGCCACAGGCTTCTTCTCTTTGTGTGATACAAACGAGGGGCTTGCATTAACTGCGCTCCCCTATGCAACAATTTTTGTGCAAGACGAATTCGATCGATCAACTCTGGTGGAAGTGTAGATGAGCTTCCATGCGACTGGAAGCTCAGTCTCTCACTTGTTTTTCTTTCCGTTGTGTGAAAGAACAGAAAACGGAAGGACACGAGGGAGGGAGGGATGAAGAAGATCCTTACGACTGAGGAGTAATCCATCTCCAATCGGTCTCTCTGTTGGGATCTCTGTGTAAAGGTTGCGAAAGTTTTTACCTTATGAATGATTCGCTTCTTCCTCGTTTGGGAAGAAGTCTAAAAGAGACAATAACTTCTGTTCATCTCTCCTTTGTTGCTTCATCCGGAGGTATTGTCAGGTATTGAAAGGAAACAGAGCTGGCGTAAAGGAAAGAAAAGACCGTAATCCACCAAGGGGTTTTGCCTTTCTCCCTTTGCGTCTTTACTGTGGCCTCACCAGATAAATCGCTGTTCTAAGAAAAGGCTCTTACAACAACTTTACTCATGAAAGCTAGCATGAAAGTTATAGCTCTATATTCCAATTTAGCTTGTAAACAGATTTTTTTTTCTTGCATGCAATTATTAGTGCAATGTACTAGGCAATGTAGTTCATATTGTCAGCACTGGATATAACATAATATTTTATATAAAGAATTTTTAATACAGTATATTACTCTAGATACTAGTGATTAGTGATACTACTAGTAGTATTAAGAACTAGGTAAAAAACAAATTACTTAATTTTTTTTTTTCACATGGAGAGCAATGGAGAGCCTAAGCGGCAGCTCCTGGCTAAGCCTGCGGAGGCAACAGGCTCTCTGGGAGATAAAAGGAGAGTAGAGAGTAGAATCGATTGATGAGTTGATAGATCTACACTGTCCACACTAGCATAAGACTAACCGCTAAAAAATAGTAATGAGGCGGCCGTTAGGCCGCCGAGTTACGGTTTTTTAGTAATTGAAGGTTTAAAATAGTAGATTACGGAAAAACAGTAACGCAACCCGCTGATAATAGCCTGATATACGATTATTCAGTTACGAATATCACTAGTAATAGTCTACTAGGAAAAAAATTAAATTTAATCTATTCAAGACTTGCTTTTCGACGTCCACAGCTACCTTTACATTCAAAATGATTCAAAAGTTTGATAAAACAATATAAAAGGTCGACCTTACAAGCCTTTTCCATCCCCTTCCCTTCCATTAACTAATTGTGGTCTTTTTAACTGCCGACTTTGGCTTTTGCCTTGTCTTTTAGCCTTCCTTTGCCCTTCGCCTTTGCCTTGGCGGCAGAGGGCTAATTTGAGAAAGACGAACTCGAAGATGCCCCCCCTGATCTAGCTACTAGCCCTGCAGAAACAGGTCGCTCTCTGCAGTTCGCAACACACACAGATACACACTGTCATACATACACACACACACACACACACATACACACACACACACACACACACACACACACACACACACACACACACACCAAACATTGTTTGGAAATGTTAAAGAAGAGAAAGCAGGTATGGAAGAGAAACGGTGTTGCTTCGCACAGAAGTGACACATCTGCAGACCACAAGGTTGTTGGCATCTCTTGCTTTGGCCTCTGCTTTCACACTACTGAGCATGGAAATGCAGATACATACCATTAGTGCCACTGAATTGTACATTCACGCACACACATAAACACATTTACGCACAGACCGGCACAGACACAGAGAATGCGTCCATCCATCCCAACCCACCCACTTGCGCGCTTCATATACTCGGCAAACTCTTGCTCGAACTCTGAGGCATTCATTCATCATTCATTCATTCACCCATTCACCCATTCACTGACGCCCTCATAATAAGGGCCTCATTCTCTCACTCACTCAGCGACTCACCCACCCAGCCTCACTCACTTATTGACTCACTCCCTGCCATACCACGTTCACTCACTCATCCATTTACTTATTCATTCACTCACCCACTCGCACTCACTCACTCTTTCACCCATGTCCATTCACTCATCCACTCAGTCACTCACTCTCACATTTACCTGCACTCACGTACTTACTCACTCACTCACTCATTCACTCACTCGCTCATCCCGACATTCAGTCACCCATCCATCCATCCTCGTCATCCATCCATCCATCCATCCATTCATTCATTCATTTATTCATTCACCCCTCCTGACCTTCGCAGAGAGTCATTTTGTCAGGCAGGGCCTGGCAGACAGTCAGGCATGCAGACATAGCCACAGGTAAGAACAGGCAGGCACACGCAGGCACAAGCATGCTTCTCCCGTCTATCTCCGTCTCCAGCACGCTTTCTCTGTCTGAAGGCGTGTATGCTGGTCGCAGCGATTTCTGCGTCAAAAGATTAACAGCAGCTTAACAAGATCGCATCTCATCGGTTGGCAATGGTTAATTGGCTCCTTTGGCTTACCGGTCTTGGAGTCAATGCAATCATTCGCTTGTACAAGCATGCATGCATATGATTGAATGATTGAATTGTACGCATGCTGCATGAAGAACCACGCGAGATTTCTATGCCGGGGCCCTATGTTGGCCCCACAACGCCCGAATTACGGTTTTTCCGTATATAAAAAAATTGGCGCCCAAGGCGCCAAGTTACGGAAAAACCGTAACGAAAAAAGTCATAATCCGTAATTTCCTCACAGACCCCCATCGTAACCCTTATGTGGACGGTGTAGATGGATCGGAATAAGAATTTAGCGAAGAATTTAGACTCGAATTTTAGAGAAGTGGTACCTCTGATAGAGACTATATATAGGTATCAAAACTTCATTGAGCTTAGCAACAAGCCAACTACATCCAACTACTAGTTACTAGCTAGACAACATCGCGTAACCACTGGCATGTGCACAAAATAGTGCAGATCAAATAACACAAAGATCAATCACTTAACCATGTAAAAGACTAGTAGTAGACTATACTAAAAGTCTATATAGAAAAGTACTTTTCTTCTTGTCTAGCCCCATTTGTAAATAAGTCTAAGTATCAATCAAAAACGGCTTAAACATTGGTTTCTTTCATACAACCTATATTATGTTGAAAACTCACAAAAAAAATCATACACTACACTCTGATCAAACCACGATGGTTGTGAATTTATTTATATATATGCAGTTTAAATCAAGCTAAGTAGTTGGCGCCCGCAAAACATACAAAAACCAGCAATTTTGGATAATAATAGGCAAAGGTGTTTAATCACAGAATATATTTATTCACCAGTTATTCACTTCAAAAGTAATATAATCAGGAATATATTCAGAAATATATTCCTAAATTAATTAAGAGGGGGTCCACCCCCGGGCTACATTTTTGATTTTTTTTTTTTTTAAATACAGTTTATGACTATAAAAAATTGGTTTTAAAAAAGATAAACAGGGGCTGTCTAGCTGTTAGGCACTGTTAATAGGCAGTAGTGTAACAGTTACTATACTAGACTGTGTTATAGTGTTACTAGAATTTTATAAAATCTTACAATTTATAAACTTATTAAACTAGCAAATAACATATCATATGAATACGCGGTTGAAAGTTCATACACGTTCTCATTGCATGAACATGCACACACTACACCAAAACAGGCATGCACACTGCAGCACATACTGCATAGCGAAAGGAGGCCTTACTGTATACACTACATAAGATGCACTCTTTTTCACTTTCAGCATTCGAACGTGAAACACCAAAACACCACAAGCACTGTCAAGCAAAAAATCATCTGGGTACAAACAAGCAGAAAGATGTATATCCAAAGACATAAATGTGGATATCAATCATGCAAACGCGCATACAAATAAGAGAAACATGCACACATCGACGTCAATTGAGACTCGTTGAATCGTTGCCCCCCTTTTCAAATTTCATCTTTTGGCCGGGGGGCGGCCCTTCGCTTTTGTACCTCGAGACTAAGTCCGCACTGGAGCACTGGGGGCCGATCTAATTGGTGCAGGCTTTGGGGGCCTTGCTGCTTCTCATTGTACCACCTTCCACCACGCAACTTCGCGCATGTTGATGTACGAACCTTGGTTGTTATAGTCTTAGTATGTTGCCATGTTTTTTCCATTCACTGTCCCTTCCATCCATCTAATCTGAAGGATTCCCCCTGCTTCCTGACTTCCTTCTTCAGCATCTTCAATTGGAAGCTTGGTTTGCGGTGTGACCCACGCCTTCCGCTTTCCTGACTGATCAATTCCTGAGCTTGACTTGTATTGAACCTCAATCACATCACCATGCTCGAGGTTATCGTTCGCAAACCCTGGGGGGGGGAAGTTGAGACCTGCGAGAGGTCTTCCTCTACTAGAGGAAGAACTAGAAGAGGCGGCAGCCTCGTTTCCCGTCTCGGTGGTCTCACCTCTCTTCCGCTTTGGCTGTGGGAGGCCGGCCAGCTGTTTAGCCTGCGCTTGCTGAGCTACAACTAATCCCGAAGAGACCAGTTGGGTGGCAATGGCATGCAATGGCCTGTTTCTCCCCCTCCTCTGCTTTTTCCAGCTGCTGTTCATAAACTAGTAAAAGCGGTGGGCCGCGCCGGCGCATGCATGGCTGGCCCGGGCTGCATGGGCTGGGCCATGCATGCAGTGCACTAGATGCGCAAAAGCCTCTAGGCTACTCCCAAAACATTTGTTTTTATAACGTAAAAAAAAAACCACGCACCATTAGAATGATCTAAGGTATTAAAGACTAGTAAGAATCGGACTTTGGCTAATTAATCACTTTATTCAATCACATTCAATTACTTCATGGGATAATTAAATATATTCTAATCACAAGTGACTAAACACCTTTGGTCATAGGGGCTACAAGGACCGTGACAAGGTGCACACTCAGGAGAGCAAATGCGAAATTCAAACGGCTCTGCCGCTCAAATCACCCAAAATTAAGCCTTTTTTCTTTCAAACTCTCGTGTGCTTCAAAAAGTGAGAAAAGAGAGAGCTGCATGCGGAGAGAGAAAGAGAAAGAGAGAGAAAGAAAGAGAACCCGAACGGAGAGAAAAAGCAGTCTGACAAAGAGAAGACCGAGTGGACCTGTCAGAGTGGTTAAAAGCAGTGAGCCACGTCTTTGGATCTGACCTACTGATGTACATCAGAGATCACGCATTCAACATTCAAAGCCAACTTTCAATCGATCTGTGCTTTGTGAATTTAGAAGCTTGATTATACGACTTTGAAACCATTACGATCACTCAAATCACGTCATAAGCTTGGACAACTTCCCTTATATCAAAAGGGATACGTACACCAACAGACACGACTTTTCCTTCAAAACTCCTGCGTGTTCCCAGGCTGCCGCCCTCGTCTTGAGCCTGCCCGATGCCTTTCAGATGGAAAGCACCAGGTTCTGGGTTGGTCGCGCCGCTGTCGTGCAACCCCGAATGAGTGTTGCAAGCCGATTGTGGCCGGCTCACTGCCTCAACAGGTATCGATAGGGACAGACAGTGGAGACACAGCCGGCCTTGTTCTTCCCCTCTTTCCAAACCGTCTCCATTCTTCTGTTCACCTTCTTGACGCAGGCCGGCGGGCTCTGACGTCAAAAGAGAAGCGCCGTAGAGACGATCGAATACGATTGGATGCCCTAGGGATGCAAGATGAACTCGGGCTTGGTGGGTACGTCCAGTGACGAGACGCACAAGGCACAGGGTCGCTTTCGAAGGCAGTTTGTTGGTCAACTTTTTGTCTTGCGTGCGATTCCACTCCGAGCTTTCATCCATCGTTTTCAAAGACAAATGAACGAGGGGCTCGCACACAGACAGCGCCCTTCTCCCCGCCTCTTCAGATACAAAAACCCTGTGCGAGTCTGACCGAGAGGAAAAGGAAGAGGAAAAAGGAGACTCTCGAAACATCTGGCCGGATCCTGGTCGATTCTTCTCATCTTCTCTGCCTTCTCTCCTTCCGCCGCCGCTGTTGATTTCGCTTCTCGGAATAGAGAGAAGTGGCGCCTCGACTGACGCGTACAGACACACACAGAAAGAATTGAATGCAGGCGGGGACACAAAAAGAAACACAAACCGACCGGTCAACATCAAACCGTCATATTCTGTTGCGGCAAGAAGAATTGCAAAGAGCGGAAGAAAGAGAAATAGCATCAATCGAAAGACACGCGACTGAGACATTCGGTTCTGCGGATGAGTGAGAGCATGCTATAGGTAAAGGCCGAAGAACAGAAATAGAAGGGGGTCCGATCCGACCGTGAGGTGCGTTGCCTTTCAAGCAAGCACAACCGCTTTCACTACATTTTGCCTGCAGCGATGATTATTACTCCCTCTTCGTGACCCTTTTCCAATTCCCGTCTCCCCCCCCCTTCTTCATTCTGACATCGAGACAGACCTCTAAAAGCCTTCCCAGGCGTTCCAAGGTGACCCTCCACAAGAGCGACGTACACCTTCTTCATCCTTTGGCCCTCCAGCAACAGCTTCAAACGGTAGAAGGCTTCGGCATCTCTTGCACATAGAAGGGGGCCTGCATGCATGAAGGAAATGAAATTCCAGTTCTCTACCCCAAAAAACGCGTGGGGTAAATGAGCTGTGTTACACAGTCGCACTCCACTCGAGGGCCGGTCGGCGAATAATAAGTGTTTTTCTTCGTTCTCCCCACCTTTTCTTCTCGCCTCTTTTTTGGTGTCTAAGCTTTACTGCCTCAACGCAACTTTCCTGGGATCGAACGCACGGTGCCGCCTGCCTAGAACTCTCAGTGGGAAGGCTGACGAGGTACGGCTGTTTGGTGATGTTGAAAAGCCAGAATTCCAGGGAGACAGAGAGGGAATCAGACACAGAGACAGCAAGGCAGAGAGACAGACAGATACACAGACAGGCAGGCAGACAGACCATATGAGTTTCTTTTTTCTTTTTCCTTCTGGCAGACAGACAGAGAATCAGACAGAGCGACAGACTCACCGCTTGTCTCGAGATCATATCTATGCACCAGGCCCGAAGCCAGCTCAGGTCTCCCGAAAGCATCCCACCCAACCGTGTCGTTCAACCAATCAGATAGCTCTGGACGTTGCCCTGGTCGTCTTCCCTCTTTCCTCCCCCTTCCCATCCTTGTCTCCCGTCCTTGCGGACCCCTTCTCATTTGACAGTGGGACTCGGGGGAGGTGGCCCAGCCGGGCGGCTTCAGAACAAAGAGGAAGTCGTCCTCGGTGTGGAGGACAGAAGGGGACTTGGAAGGAGACCCCTCTCCATCTTTGTGTAACCTCCTCACTGAGGGAGAAGAAGAAGAAAAGTTCACCCCTGTCGTCCCATTCACACCGACAGAGGACCCCTCTTGGGACTCTACAGTTGGTGCAGGCTGTTCAAGTCTTGTTGACGGAAGGATTTCTCCACCTGTCTCGCCAGCCTCTCCTCTTCCGTCCTCACAGCGACGTGATTCCTCTTCATCCGCCCACTCCCCTTTCTGCACTTCTTCCCCTTCTTCTAAACCCACCTCCTCCTCTCCTTCCTCCTCCCCCGGCTCCAGGCCCGAGAGATCAAGAAGTCCTGTGAGAGACGGACAGAGAGACGTTCGCGGGACAACGAGTCAATTTATAGCGTCAGTCAATTTGTCAGTCTGGAAGCGACTTCGGTCAGCCAATCGGGCAACCAGACACACGGTAGAAACTCATTTCTCTTTTCTTTTCTGGCAGACAGAAAGACAGACTGCTCCAATTTGTCCATTTTCCTTTTTTTTCTTCTTCTTCCTCCTCTTTTTCCGACACAGTCATCCACGCACAGATACACTGACAGAGAAACAGAGAGAGAGAGAGAGAGAGAGAGAGAGAGACAGACAGACAGACAGACAGACAGGCGAGTCGCCCTTTGTGCGCGCAAAGATTGATTCTACCGTGTCTAAGGATTCCCTGGAGGAGCCTGGCTTGCTTGCTTACCTTTCTTCTCGACCCTCCTGTTCACCTCCTCTATCAGTCTCCCAGCCGTCTCCCCAGAGAGTCTCCCCAGAGACCCCAGAGACGCGGCCGCTCCAAACAGAGCCCAGTCGGGCACTCTCTCAATCTCAGTTTCACTCTCTGCCAGTTTTCTCTCTCCAAATTCATCAAACACTCTGTCTGTTTCGTCGCTCTCGCCCCCCTCTCCCTCCACTACGAGACCAGACCGAACTTGTTCGAACATCTCCATCTCAGTCTGGTTGATTGCACTGTCGGAACTGGAGGGAGGAGTCGCAGAAGGAGAAGACGACTGAAGGGAATTAAAGAAAAAGGAAATGAGGTCTGAGGAGAGCGCCTCAATATTCGAGAGAGTTCCCCGTGCTTCTGTCTGTACATCCCCGTCTGTTGCTTCGGATGCTTCCAGCTGAGGGCCCCCCTCGTCCTCCTCCTCCCAAACCAAACATCTGCTTGAAGTGCCCTGTCCGTCTCTCGACGCTTCCGCACCATCTACCTCCTCCTCAGGCTCAGACCCCCCCTTTCCAAAGTCAAGCAACTCTTGAAGGGGATACTCTGGAGAGACTGGAGATTCACAGATCACCCCTGCAGTCCCCCCCCTCTCCGCTGCCATCACCCTCTGACGAAGGACGCTCAACGCCCACAGGGCCGTGGGGATCTGGTGGGGTGGCACTGAGGCCAGACTCTCTGGACTTGTCACCCCTGTCTGTCTCAACACTGCAAGAATCATCTCCACGTCTGTCACCCAAGATGACATGGCAGCCGACCAGAGGATGTTTGTCAGGTCTACACTTTTCAGAGTCCGACGACACACAGGCCCCCTCAAAAGGGAGAACAGTGACGTAAACAAAATCTCAAATGAAGACTTCCAGCCAGTCGTAGCAACACCCCCAGAGGAGAGAGATCGAATCTCTGAGTCGGAACGTGCCGATGCCTCCCGTGCACGTCGAACGATGGTGAGGGAGGCCAACACTTTCTGGATCGTTGCCAACGACCAGAGGAGAATCGCGACATGTTGGGCTGTCAGGGGTGATCCTGACAAAAACTTCGAGTCATTCTGCGCATCTGTTTCTTCGGCAACCACATCTTCAGGAATGTCGACGATTTCTGCACACGGAGAGTCTGAGTCATCTGTCTCCCTTTCTTTCTCTATCTTCGTCTCTAGAGACGAAAGCCTCTGCATGTCTTCACCTACATCCTCCGCATCAATCTGGTGGGAGAGACAGGCCAAAAGATGTCCCCGCAAAGCGAAAAGAATACGTGACCACTGACGTTCAACCTCGATCAATCCGGCTACCACCCCACCCGAGGAAGTAGGCGGATGACTCGAGGCAATCAGCTCTTCATTCTCTTCTGCTATCCGATTTACTCCCAGGCTTGTCTCGCTAACCACCCCACTCTCCCCTCTTCTCCCAAAAATCCCCTTCTTCACTTGCAATGCCCCCTCTGCCTCTTCTGACGCTGGCAGCTCCCCAGGAGCAAAATCAGAGATAGAGGCTGAAGAGCACTCAGACCGAGGCTCAACAGAGACAGGGACCATGGAAGCCCCCGAGACCCAAACAGAGGAACCTGAGGAGGAACCGATGCGCGAAAGTCCCCAGACTGCACAAATACAAAGACATCCATACAGACTGCATACATATTCATACATACATCCATGCACACACAGATGCAGTTAGTTCCAAAGCAGAAAGCCCACAAAGGGACTCACTAAACCTGAAGGGAAATACTCAAGACAGTTGGAAGGGGACGAGCAATCCGACTTCGCATGAGAAAAGACTTGAAGACAATCGAAAAAAAAAGTCAGAAAGAAAACATCTGTCTGGATCTCTCGATCTCGAACAGCGAAGACTCAAGCAGAGCCCACTACCAATCAACCGCCCACTCACCGACGTTAGTGATGTGTTGGGGACTCATCTGTTCCCACGAGGTCGTCCCCCTCCATCCAGCCTTTCTTCTCTCTGTATCTTTTCCAATCTCCAGGCTGCCCCCATGTCTGACTTCTGAATCAGGGAGGAGGGAGATGAGATGCAAAGTTGTGGGGAGGAAGGAGGGGTGAAGCAGCTGAGAAGAGTTCAGGCTCCCCGAAGCGCAAAGCTTCCCGAGTCCCCATAAAGTGAATGACAGATCCTGCACACGCACAGACAAAGTAGACCTTTCAACATTGTTGTCATACATTTCATTCACACCGATTCCCGTGTTCGGAACATGCACGACTCAACAGAGCAAGACACGAGCCTTTGAAGTGTGAAGAGGGAATTCTGCACACACGAACTAAGGTCAAAGCAGCGGTATTTGTGTTCGTTCGTGAGGCACATTTCTCCATCTGTTCCAGTCTTTCACTCGAAACTGCCGGGGCAGTGCAGCTCTACAGGATGTCAAATAGTATAGTACTTGGAAAGATTGCTGAAAAATCATGAAGGACAAAGGATCAGGAGCTGAAAATCTCTGTTTGTGTCAATGTCTGAGGGACAGCAAAGTGGTCTGCGTGAAGCATTGCAGGGGACAAAATACGCAAACCGATAAAACCAGGACTGACTTGAGGACCGAAAAGGTGAATGCACTTTGCGATGGACCCTGTAACTTTTTGGACACTTCTGTATGTGTGTACCCTCACCCCCTCTTCCCCTCCCTCCTGCCTCCCAATACCCGGCCCCCAAAGTTTCCCGACTGCCCAAACGAGACTGGAGAGGCTCTGGGGAGAAGCCCCCCTCAAGGCCACAAAATCAGATGACAGCGCCATGATGATTGACGAGGCGGCACATCGCAGTTCTGTCCCCCCCTCTTTCACACGCACCTCTGCGCACCCCTGCAGCAGCTCAATATGGGTCCCTCCCAACAAGCACTCTCCCTCTCACGCACCATTCTCTTGGCTCTTTCTCGCACACAATCCGACGCCTACCAAAGAGCCGGGACTACCAGCCAGAGACACCCGCAGACAAAGAAACGCGGAGAAATCCGAACGCGCAATCACAGAAAGAAAAACAAAACAGAAGGCCCAGAAACATCACCACGGAGAAACACATACAGAAACACAACTTCACTGAAGAAGAAATCCAAATCAGGACAGACAGCCACAGACAGACAGACAGACAGATAGACAAACAGACGGACAGACAGACAGACAGATAGACAAACAGACGGATAGACAGACAGACAGACAGACAGACCTTCACGATAGCCACCATCATAGAGGCCGTCTCATGTCCTCCCAGCCTCTTCCCCCCCCGCACCGCTGACTCTGCCGCCCGCCTCATCTCGACTCCCACTGCCCTCACCGCTCTACCCCTCTCTCCCCCCTCTCCAGCCGTCTCCCTGACCACCCACAGGAGAGCCAGAGAGAGGCCCTGAGGACTCATGGAAGGTGCTGCACGCTCCACAGACTTCAACAGAACAGATCGGCCACTCAACCTCTCCCCACGACACCAGTATGAACCCTTCAGAAGAGCCTCCACCCCACTCCGAGGTGCACCGACAGGAAGGGCAGACAGTGCCCACAGGGTTGTCGAAACATCCTGAGCATTCACACGCCTACTGGAACGTTCCTTTGTGCCGCTCTCCCCCTGTGCCTCGTCATCCTTCTCTTCAGAATTTTGAAAAGAACCATTCAGGTTCTCTGCTGCTCTGTTGAGGAACTCTCCCAAAAGGACCCGAAATGCCGCATTTGCATCCCTGCGCATGTCCTCATCTCTGTCTGTCCACAAACGAAATTTTGCAATCGCCCAAAGAAGGTTCACAGCGTGCTGAGTGTTGGCATCCTCCCAGCCTTTTTCCCTTCCTTCTTCTCTGTCCTCTTTCGCTTTCTCTATTGCCTTCTCCCCGGTCTGTTGCCAGCTTCGACGAGAACTGCATATACCCAGAACCGCCCTCACCAGCCGTCTCCATAAAGGGTCGCGCAAGTTGCACTCCAGTTTGGCTGCGCGCAGGCAGACAGGGAGGGAGATATGCAAGGTTCGGTCTGTCTTCTTCCCTCTGTTCCCTCGTTTCTTCCAGATGGACAGACAGACAGACAGACAGACAGACAGACAGATAGACAGGCAGAGAGAGAGAGAGAGAGAGAGAGAGAGCGAGGGAGAGAGAGAGAGAGAGAGAGAGAGAGAGAGAGAGACAGACAGACAGACAGACAGACAGACAGACAGACAGACAGACAGACAGACAGACAGACAGACAGACAGACAGACAGACAGACAGAGAGAAACAGAGAGAAACAGACAGAGAGAGAGACAGAGAGAGAGACAGAGACAGAGACACAGACAGACACAGACACAGACACAGACACAGACACAGACACAGAGACAGACACAGACACAGAGACAGACAGAGACAGACAGAGACAGACAGAGACAGACAGAGAGAGACAGAGAGAGACAGAGACAGACAGAGACAGACAGAGACAGACAGAGACAGACAGAGAGAGACAGAGACAGAGACAGAGACAGAGACAGAGAGACAGAGAGACAGAGAGACAGAGAGAGAGGAGACAGACGGACAGGCCGGCCGCCAGTCGAACAGTCAGACACGCAGTGAAAGGAAAAGAACGCCCTGTTCACCGGAGGGAAAAAACCCATTGAAAGAAAACGGAGAGAAAGGGACTGAAAAGGGAAAGAGTTCATACCGACCGATTGCCCAGAGAAGCGAAGCCTGCAGAAATGAACAGGAGAGAAAGTCAAAAAACTAGTTTGGAAGATTGGGTGATCGAAACTGTCGAAGCACCGATTCACGTTTTCCAGACAGCGCTGCCTAAAGCAAAGAATGCAAAAGGGCAGTGGCACCATGGGCAAAAGCCCTCCTAGACTCTGCCCTCGGATCAGTCTACACAGGCTCTTGTGTTGAAAAAATTGAAATGTACGAAGACACATCCTGCGCTTGCATCTTGTCACCCCTTTGCACTCTGTATGACTGCACATGTCTTTCTGCCTTCTGACTGACCCAATTTGCCACAGGCAGATTCTCCAGACGGTCTGCAAATTTCGTTCCAAGGAGACGCTCGAAAGTTTCCATTTGTTCTCTTCTGTCCTTCTTCAAGCTGACGAAGTTCCTGCTCCGGCTCAGTCTGGCCATTCTGTGAAGGAGTGTGCCCAGGTTGATGCAGTCGAGAGACTCCAGAGGACCAGCGGACTTGAAGAGTTCAGACAAAGTGCGAGAACGTGCAATGCGGCGATTTCTTTTTTTCTGGGCCGCTTTCGGTGTGACCTCTGTCTGTTCCTTTGCACCTTCGAGAGCCACCGATGAGCACGGACGTACATCTTTCAGCGATAAGGATGGCACACGAATGAAGGATTGCAGAGTTCTGGTGACGCACGACATGCCCACTAGGCAGAGACTGCCAACCAAGAATACGAGACGCCGGAGACGGCGAGAAGTCATGGTGGCACAGAGACGTTCAGGCACATCATCAAATGTCCACACGAGCTTCAAATTGGAGTTTGGAAGCCCTCGAGATCCGCACATGAAGCATCCTTCTGTACGTGCCGAGTCGACTGCTCCGCTTCTGGAAGGTTCAATGGGTTGTTCTTAGCTAGTGGGAACGTTGTTGAATTGTTATAGCGCGCCGGGCCGGATTAGCGCGGTGCGCGGCGCCGCACACTCAGGGGCTTCAGGCGCCCCCGGGCGCGCCGCACCCAGTCGCGAATCATGCATTGAAGCTGACGAATCCATTTGACGTGTCTTTCCCTGTATCCCCAATTCCCGCTGTCTCTTCTCTTCAGACTGAAGGAACCCATCCTTGTTTGTGGTTTCCTTCGTTTAGACCCGAATTTCTTCTTGCCTCACATGCAGAGAGTCACGCAGATAGACTGGCAGGCAGAGAGACAGACTACGACCCAAAGTACGAAGCACGATTGAAAGGTTAGTCTGTAGTCCTGCATGTGTATACCCCTCTTTCCATTTGTTTCAGTCCACCCATTCTCATTTGCACACGAGTGTGTACCGTCTTCTTGAATCAACTGAGTTAGGCGTCAGGCACTCTATTTCGAACCATGCATGTGTTGTGTCCAAGATTGACTGACCTTCATTTGTTGTCTCCCAATCTTCTCCTTCGGCCGCTTCCCCTTCCCTCTGGTGCCCTTCCGCTCCATTTCGTCAATTCTCCGAAAGTTGATCAAACAAAGATTGACGGTCTCAGGTAAAAATACGGCATAGCCGAAAGCGTGCCATGAAAGATGTTCATTCATTCAACTTTCATTCATTCGTCAATTTGCTCCTTTGTTTTCCCTCCAGAGCTCTGTTCACGATTCCGGATAGCAGAGCAGGAAGAAAACAAATCTGAAGCATCTTCGATCCTCCCTTCAATCTGCTCTTTCTTATCCTTCAAATCCTAATTCAAACTGTTCTTAGAGGGCCTGAAATGTTGTTTTCTGTGGTAGTGCGGCCGCTTTATGAGCATTTCTGGGCATTTTCACTCGCTCTTGCCTGGCATTCGTCTTGTACTACCAGAATGACTTACCTTCTGTATGCCTCTTTTCGTTCTCTCACGGTCTTTTGTCCCTCAATTTCTTCTGCATGGTTCCGTGCAGCATGATAGGAGTACCACGGAAAGGCTGCCTCCTTGCAAGGGTTCCACGTTTTGACAAAGTGAGTAATGATCCGTCGTGTAAGGAAGGTTCGCTTTCCTTGGTTATGGTTTTTCGATCTGCTCTTCCAACCGGCCATGCATAGTGTCTGAGAAAGCGTGGCATTGCCTCCGCTTCTCTAGCCTCTCTCTTTGCCACTCTCTCAGTGTGCGTGCGCATGTGAAAGAACCTTGGGACACTGCACGGAGTGCTTCTGTTGCACCATACTACAGCTGAAACTGCCGACCTGTTATGTTTCCCCCCTCTTTTTCTCTGAACGTTGCGCGATGTCCTGTCTGATCTTCAGAAAGCTAAAGATAGATCCTCTGCAGAATGCGCCGCGATGAACAAAGAAAAAGAACCCTTTCGGTCTCTCCGACACTTTCTGATTCCAGGCCCACACATCGATCGTTTAGTTTCTTTGATTAGCACGCCCTCCTTCGACCATCACGTGCACGACCAAGTATCGCTCGTTCCAACAGAAACGTGCATGCAGGAATGCTGCGTGATTGGCAGTGGATCCACACTGTCGCTCATTGAATGGCCGGTGCATCTGTCACCCATGCAGACAATTTTCCTGACTCTTCCTGCGTTTGTTGAATGCAGACTCACGAGAGAAGATCGGGGCAGCAGACAAAGAGGTCGCACTTCTTCCGGTTGATGCCTGCGGTCAGCCACGTCTCTTTCCCGCCTCAATCTTTCCCCTTTCTTCTCTTAATTGGGGCTTCTCTGCCTCCTTGGGTCTCCCTTTTTAAAAAAAAAAAATTCTTCTCTTGGGGCTTCTCTGCCTCTTTGGGTCTCCCCTTTTTCATAAGTTCCCTGGCGTGGTGCTCCACACTTGAATGTATATTTCTTTCCTTTTCATTCTGCTTTGACCAAATGCACAGCGAGGCTGTGTATTGTGGAAGAAAATGGTTGGAATTCTACTCTCAAGTTGCGATACACGTGTGATTGTTGCCCAGTCTGGGTTTCACTCACCTCAACATCAGAATGCAAACGCACCAGTGTGATCGTTTCGAAGGCATATAAGCAAAGGCTGCAGAGGGTCAATGATGATGCAAAAAGGCAAAGTTTGATTTACCCTGAGTGAGCCTGAGCGCATGTCGTCCGAAGAGAGTCTGTAACGGTTCCTCTCAGTCCTTCCATCGATTGCACGGTTTGGCATGCATATGAAGGGCAGTCGTATGCCCTTTCTGCATCGATTGCATGACTGCATGAACGTTGCAGGCCGATGAAAAGGTGCCACCACCTGGAGGACTCGGTGCAGCTGAAGCGGTGGTCCCTCCAACTGCACAGGTGATTTTTTCTCTTGCGTGCTTGAATACGAATTATTCATTCCTTTATCCTGCATGTTTTGTGGCAGACGAATTGGAACTGCATGCGTTCCTCGCGTGCGTCCACTGGTTGCGGGCCCTCGACTTACCTGGAGCTTCACGTCGAGGGAGTCCAGAATGCAATTAAGGTTGAGTCCATAAAACATATAATATAGGTGAACACTTATAGCCCATCCGGGATGTCGATTTCCTAACTCACTGCGCACACGTTTGTAGTGGCTGGCCCACACTGCGTGGTAGGAGTTACGACATACCCTCATAAATGTATATTCACAGGAAGGCCCAGTCAGAAATTGAGTGAATCAGTCAGCGCATGAGAAGGAAGTGGATTCGCCTGTTTACAAATCTTTGTATGAGTTCGTTTGAGCCCCGCATGGTCGGCATTGAATGTTTCCATCCTTTAAACATGCAACATTAAATTCATGATGACCGTTTTTCTTCTAAGAAGTTTTGTCTCCTGCGGCGTTGCTTGCTCTCATCTGTGTTCTCAGCCAGTAAGTCTCACCCTTTGTACGGTCCATGCATGCTGCACGTTGCTGCACAAGTTGAGCTCCCATTTTCCAGCTGCATGGCTGTCCTGAGATACAAATTGCAATAGACTGGTCTCCGCCTTCACATACGCTTCTGTATGCCTGCGCCCAAAGCTTCTGAGTCTCACTATGTTTGCAGAGGCCTGTGCTTTTGACTGTAACAGTTTTAGATTGCCATGCAGAGAAATTACCCCGAGAGGACCTGTCAATCTTGCACGCGCACTTGACTCATTGGACACTCAGATGGTCAGTCGACTTCTGCTGCAGCTTTCGTAGACGCTCACCCACTCCTGTCTGCCTGCAGGCTCTGGCGAAACTGAACAAGGCCGCGATGCCTACGACTGGAAAGGATGAAGTGAAGGTCAGAAGTGCGGGTCCCACCGACAGAGAGCGTCCGTTTCTATGCTGGCAGCTCGGCAAATCACAGATCCGGTCAGCCAGCCCGGTCTCCCGCATCAGGCTTCCCCCGTTTTTTTCCGGAAGATTTTCTGCAAGCATGCCCTTATTCATGACATTGTCCCTCTGTTACTGCAGCCTAGGGTATTTCACTTTGATGGAGGTGTACTAGGTTTTATAGTAAAAACCCTTATAAAAAAACAGTTTTTAGACATTTTTTTAAATAGATTCCTAGCCCAATTTTGCTAAAAAGTCATTTGAACACATAATCACATGTAAAATCCTTGGTTCGGCAAGGTTATATTAGGTAAAGGGTAGGTTTAAGGGTCGTTGCCAATGAAGGTTCGGACACAAGGTTACAGAACCTTCATTTTAATGTTGTCATCTTTTGAAACCTGCTTGAACCTGCCAATATCAGTATTAACATAGTATAAACTAGCCTCAAACTGTTCAAAACAAACTTAAAACTGATGATTTGACTTTTCAAAACTGTTATTGAGACACCTCATCTCAGCAAGCTAGGCAGTTATGCACACGGGAAAAACATTGTCAAATTTTGACAAATTTGCGATGGAGCATTCAAGCTGGCAGACAAATGGAATCAGGGACAACAAAGAAAAGAGTGTGATGGCAATAAAAGATCGAAAGCAGAAAGGCGCTGTGGCTCAGCCTGTTCGAGAGAGCCCTTTTCTCAGCTTTCCTCCCTCATGTCTTCTCTGCTTAGCCCTCTGCTGTCTCGCTTGTAGCCACAGAGCCTGAACTCTCCTCCTTCGCTCCCCTACGTCCCTCTGCTACACTCACGCTACTAGTGACCTTAGTTTGATTTACGGCAATAAGATGATTGGTCCCACAGTGGCCCACAAAATTCTGGCAGCGCATGATGTCGGAGTTCGTGATCCACATCACGAAATGACTCTCCTTGGCCAGCTTTCCAGCAAGCTCACATGGCGTACATGTCAGAGCTACACACATGCAGTCACGGTAGCTCTTACCATCAGAACAAAGTTCAAACCGCTTTTATTCCATCGCACGTTAACGCTGAGAACTGACGACACACCCCTTTCTGCTGTTTTTTTCTGGTTGCATTCGGCAGTTTTGGTTGGAGGGGGAGTAACGGTGAATAACGACGTGCTTGCTCGCGTAGAAAGTCAGTTTAATGATATGATTAAGCGTGAAAGTGATAAAAAGGATGAAAACTGAAGGGGAGTTGAGTCATATGGTTTTGAAATCATGTCTGCTGGTGTTAATGAAGTGATTTGAAACAGGTTATATCAGGTTACGTAAGGTTTAAGTAGGTTAAATGTTAGGTTACATAACGATGTTTTTACTACTCTTAGAACCCTAAGTGGCAACATGATGAAAACCTTAAATAACCATCATAAATCATGATGCTACAAGTCTTTTTTTAAGTTCATGAAGGTTCTTTTAGGTAAAGAACCACATTGAACATACTTTTAGATGTCTAAAGTGTTTTACATACTTGAAGGGGGGGGTATAAAATTAATCTTTATTATTATTATTTTTTTTTAGTGAAATACCCTAAACTGCGGCCGCTCATGTACTGTTGACAGTTGGGTTGGTAAGGCCAAAATAAAGTATGAACGGGTCTTTGGTTGCTTTCACTCTCTTAAGTTTCTCCATTGTTTGCGTGTGTTTGACCTGCAGACTGCCTGTTCCTTCAACTGATCTTTTATTTCTCTTTCCTAAGAAAAGATCTGCATGTGACTGGACATGATTGCTACTTCCAGTAACACCTACCGCCCAACTCTTCTCAGCACAGCGGCTGACATCAGCGAGATTAATTTGCGTCACGCAAGAAGGTCCCCCAGTTTTCTTCTTGCTCGTACATAGATGCATCTCCAACTCATACATGTATGAAAGGACCTCTCGTTGGCTCAAATCTCTGTCAAGCATCCCTTTGGAGCTCTCGCACTACATGCAGTATGGTGACCTTATGTCGCAGCTCCTGTATGTAAAGATCACTGCACGGCTGCAGAATCAGTTGTTCCCGCATTTCGTCGACTAATCTTCTCCTTCCAACGCACCCTTTGTGCTGCTTCCAGACGATGAGTGCAGAGATCTTCTTGAAAACCCTCTCCACATTGATGATGGTTATCCAAGGTAAGTATATATATGTATTCGTCATTCGCACGCAGCTTTTATTTCTTCATGCACCAAGCTCTTTCCCCCATATTGCTAGACTGACATGAGAGCCAGAAAAGAGCCTGAGATAGAGACTTTCCTGGGAAAGGCCGGAAGAATTGTCAGCGGTAGATTTCAAAACACAGGACGCTCAAACTGCGCGTACACAATGAAAAAGAGAGAATCAGATCAATAAGAGTAGGCGAGAGTCCTGCAGAGAAAGCAGCATCGTTAGAAAGGGGGAAACAGGGAAAGAAAGAAAGAAAAAAAGAAAGAAAGAAAGCAAGAAAGAAAGAAAGAAAGAAAGGAAGGAAGGAAGGAAAGAAGGAAGGAAGGAAGGAAGGAAAGAAGGAAAGAAGGAAAGAAGGAAAGAAGGAAAGAAGGAAAGAAGGAAGGAAGGAAGGAAGGAAGGAAGAAAGGAAGGAAGGAAGTGAGGAAGAAAGGAAAGAAGGAAGGAAGGAAGGAAGTGAGGAAGGAAGGAAGGAAGGAAGGAAGGAAGGAAAGAAGAAGGGAAGGAAGGAAGGAAGGAAGGAAGTGAGGACGGAAGGAAGGAAGGAAAAAGGGAAGGAAGGAAAGAAGGGAGAAGGGAAATAAAGAAGTGAAGAAGGAAGGAAGGAAGGAAAGAAGGAAGGAAGGAAGAAGGGAAGGAAGGAAGGAAGGAAGGAAGTAAGGACGGAAGGAAGGAAGGAAAAAGGGAAGGAAGGAAAGAAGGGAGAAGGGAAGTAAAGAAGTGAAGAAGGAAGGAAGGAAGGAAAGAAGGAAGGAAGGAAGAAGGGAAATAAGGAAGTGAGGAAGGAAGGAAGGAAGGAAGGAAGGAAGGAAGTGAGGAAGGAAGGAAGGAAGGAAGGAAGGAAGTGAGGAAGGAAGGAAGGAAGAAGGGAAGGAAGGAAGTGAGGACGGAAGGAAGGAAAGAAGGAAGGAAGGAAAGAAGGAAGGAAGGAAGGAAAGAAAGAAGGAAGGAAGGAAGGAAGGAAGGAAGGAAAGAAGGAAGGAAGGAAGGAAGGAAGGAAGAATTTGAGGAAGATGGAGCCCGGAAGAGATCAAAAGGCAGGGGGGAGGCACGGGTTCGTGAAGGGGGGTGGACATTTTAGTGATGAGATGGAGGAACTGAAGGAGGGAGAGTTTATCCGCGGAACTGAAATTTTGGACTCCTGCCCCTGTTTTACGATATGTAAAATTCTTGTTGTTGTGTGTCAGGCGATCGAAAGGCACCATGCAAGATTAGACAGGAGCAGGTCTGCCTGTCTGTCTGTCTATCTGTCTGCCTGCCTGTCTGTCTGTCTGTCTGTCTGTGTCTCTCTGTATGTCTATCTGTATATCTGTCTGTATGTCTGTCTGTCTGTCTATATGTCTGCCTGTCTGTCTGTCTGTCTGTGTCTCTCTGTATGTCTGTCTGTCTGTCTGTGTGTCTGTCTGTGTGCATGCCTAGGTGCATGCCCGTTCTTTTTTTTTTTTTGTTTTCCTCCCTGCCCCCTTTGCTTACATGCTTGCTTTTATTGTGTCTTAGAGATTTGCGGAGGCTGCTTTTGTCGGGTGAAGGCCTTTGTACAGGATGTCGTTTCGCTCTGGAGAACGGTGACCTTATCATTTTTCTTTTGAATGAACGTCACTCAACAGCAACCAAAAGGCTGAAAGTTTAACGTGCGGATCTGTAGTCGCCCACCGTACAAATCAGTCAACAGGGAGACCGTATGTTTTTTCGGTATGGTCATGTTGCATGCCTCCTCTGCATTATTTGTGTGAGACCCAAATTAAGAGCTTTGCCCCCTTTTATTTAAAGAACGCATTTTAGGGACATTTCTGAGACCGTCTAGCTCGGTTTGATGCGATGATTCAGCAGGAGGAAAACCAACAGCAGAGGGACATACTCAAGATCCTACCACACGTCACTTAGAAACTCGACCAGCAGAAGGTAAGTCATGAAAAGGAATTATTTCCCCATGCGGTCCGAGAGCTCTGACTCTTTCATCAAGTGCTCGGCGATATGTGTCTGGCTTTGTGTTTCATTCTATCCTTCACAATCTGTCTGCCGATCTTGTCTTTGAGACTTTCCTTTCAAACTTTCCTTTCGAACTCCTATCATTTCCCCGAAGCTACTATTGTGCTCTCTTTTCATCTGCATGCTTTGTTGTTTTGCGTGAAAAGAACCCAATAAAGCCGCTTTGAAAACCCTTGACTGTTTTTCTACATCCTTTTTTCTCATATACCGCACGTGAAGATTGGTAGGGGAGTACTATGTCATCGATCCCGGAAGCCTGAGGTTTGCAACTCTACGTCACCCTCTTTTTTTTGTCGGGATTGAAATGCATGCAGGTCCTGGAGTTGCTGTAAGAGATGAAGGAAAACTTCGACACGCTCCAGATGTAGAGTTAGTAGCCTACTTGAATCCTTCTCTCTCTCTTTCTCTCCCCCCCTCTTTCTCTCTCTTTCTCTCCCTCCCTCCTTCCCTCCCTCCCTCCCTCTCTCTCTCTCTCTCTCTCTCTCTCTAGCGGTCCGTCTATAACTTTTCTTGCTGTCCTTGTACTAAAATCATTCCGCATTGCGTCCTGCTATATATGGAAGCTGTCTTCAGATTTTGGCGTGCTTTTGGATTGCGTCTTTCTGACCTGAATTCGCATCTGAAAGCAAAAGGGCTTTCAAGCTCTCATCACTCTGACCAATGTCTTTTTTCTTGCTGTTCTCTGTGTTTTGCGGATGAATTTTTGCACCGGGTCCAAATTTGCTTGCTTTTCTTCTCCGTCGTCTTTGTGTTTGGCCGCCTTTGTCGAAGTTTGACAGCATTTCACTGGAACGGAACGAGTTGCTCGACTATGGAATCAAATATCCTTTGAATTTATCTATCCGACAGTCATACAGGATTTCTTTGCCTTTCTATCTTTCTTGATATGTTTTTGTGTTTGTCTCTTTGCTTGGCCCTGGGTTGGGACACCTTTTTCTGTGTTTATCTCTTTGCCTGTTTCCTCTTCCTTGTGGGATGCTCGATGTTTCGATCTCCGAATATTTATTTCCCTTTTGCCTCCCGCTTTTGATGCTATACGCAGATGTTGTGCAGAGGCAGGCAGCAGGGAAGGGAACTCTTTTCGGTGAGTTTTGACCAGCTTGCAGGTCGACTTCATTCCTCTTAGAATGCTGGTTCTTTGATTCATCTTTGGCTTCTCTAAAAAATATAGTCGAAGGGTTTTTGCTGTCCCCGAGCCTCATGCACGTCCCATGCAGTAGTCCTCATGAAAGGCCAGATCTTTTGATCTGAATTTTGTCTGCATGGTCCAATTTTCTCTTTTCAATTCAGTCCTTCTAGTACCTCTCAAAGCGCCCAAATTAAGTTTCACTTGCGAACTTTTGCTCTTTTTGTCCGGGGATCAATGGTTTTTGCAAGCAGGCCGCACCATCACCCCCACTGGGGTGCTCCAAGACGAGGTGGCGGCGGTGGCTGCTGTGACCTCCCTACCCGTCAAGAAAAACAAGATCACAGACAAGGTGAGTGTGTCTGCTCTTCTGCACTGCTTCTGTTTGCCCTGGCCACGCACATCTCGATGTAGACATCTGTTATCAAAGCAGTTACAAAGCCTTCGGTCTTGCCTTCTGTTTGGCTGGCTGTCCATGATTTGTTCCTTTGTGCAGTCGTTGTCTCTCTGAGAAGGACCGGCTCTGATTGAGTTCTAAGATTACTGTGCTCTGCAATCCCTGTGTTCCTTCAAATTATGTGCAGGCAATTTGAGGATGTGAAAGACACAGGACTGTATTTTGGAGAAGTGTCCTGGGGCGGGTGCTGTGGTGGGTCCGGGGGCAGACGCAGTATTTGAGGGCTGCGTGTTTCGTCGTGCAGAGGCAAGCAGCAGGGAAAAGAATTCAGTTTGGTAAGTTTTGAGTGGTAGAGAGGGAGGGAGGGAGGGAGGGAAAGAGAGAAGAGAGAGAGAGAGAGAGAGAGAGAGAGAGAGAGTGAGTGTTACTGAGCGACGACGTCTAACCTTTCTGACAATATCTGTTGTTCCATGTTGTTCCATGCGCAGCTGCACTTACTCGTTCCACCTGTTTGAATCATGCAATCTAGCATGCACCACACGCAAGGGGTTCACTCAAGACTTTTTGGCCCATCTTGTTGGGGATTCCATGCTTTTCTCCCTGTATCTGTCTCTCGTTTGGTATGCTTTCGTGTCTGACTGCCCTCATGCACGGCTGTCTCCATGCATGTCTCCCTTAATTGCTGCCTGCCGTTTTGACCAGCAACCACCTTGTAGGCTTGGCGGTCTGTATACATCTAATTACAAATCAGCGCATATACATATACATAGATGCAGGCACCGATCCATCATGGGAGAGTCTGACCAACAGGAGCGCAAGAGGACTAGGGCAGGTAGAGGGGGCTCCGCCAAGGAAAGTGACCAACTGAGGTAGGTCAGACAGATCGGAAACTTGAAGTTCTTATAAAGAATGTCTGTATGTGTACCGCCTTGTTTCATTTGTGCTTTTAATTAAGGGAGACCTGCTTCAGTTCAGTACGCACATATGCTGCTAGTCTCTGGTAAGCAAGGCTCTTTGAATCAGGTCTGTCGATGAGCCGTCGATGAGTTGGAACACGGTCTGAGTTGATTAGCAGTCAGCTCAGTAAGTAAGTATGCTCTCTTCGGTTTCTCGGCGCAAGTAGTACGCATAGAGGTTCGACGACTCTCCACAGACAATTTCCCACAGCCTCCCTACAGACAACTCCCTACAGACATACAACAGACTCCCTACAGACACATAACAGGGTCACCACAGATTTCGTACAGATTTCATCCCATCGTCCCCTCACTTGTGCGATTCGTCAGGGAGAAGGAATTCTCTCTCTGGATCTGAAAAGGCAGCTAGAAGGGTTTGGGGTGTATTGGCTGTTGCCCTCCTGATAGTCTCTTTCCCGTGCATGACCGATGTACGTTGGTCCTCTGGGGTAAGGGATCGGCACTTGGGTACACTAACGCACGCTTTGCAAGCACACAATGTTTGTGGACGTGTCACTTTCCGAGCAATCGATAATTTAGCGGGGCTTCATGCCGTAGAAACGTTGATCGGCCTCAGTAACAGGACAGAGTCTGAGCAGTACAGCTTCCTTGTTTTAACCTGACCCAACCCTTGTGTGCCGCAGCAACGGAGACTCCAGAGATGACTGTCTTTGTTGCCCGGGCATCCATTTTCAGCCATTTCTTGCAAGGTAAGTGTACCTCCGTTGTTTCTCTCTCTTGTTTCCTTCTTACAAGTCCTTCCACTCGTCGGAATGCAGCATTATGAGAATGATGATGTTGCCTACTACAGAGGGTATATCAGATTTGCGTGTATCCAAGCGCATCAAAACTCTCCTTTGAAATTTGGCAGAGAGTTGGGAAGATGAGGACTCAACAACCGAAAGCTTAACAAGAGGTATGTCTGTCCATGTCTGTCTCTGTCTCTGTCTCTCTCTGTCGCTCTCTGCCTCTCTGTGTCCCCCGGTGTCCCCCCCTCTCTCTCTATCTCTTTTTCTTTCTTTCTTTCTTTCTCTCTCTCTCTCTCCCTTTCTTCTTCTTTCTCTGTGTTTCTCTCTCTCTCTTTCTCCCTCCCCCGAATTTTTTCACCGAGAAAACAATGTTGACATCAAAAACTATGATCAAGGTGAACGCCGAGGACTACGGTGAGGCATAAAGGGAGGGATCTGCGAGAGACTGGTGGTTGTGGTTCAAAAACTTCTACCAGAGCGGACACCCTCCTGTTACTCCCTCTACCCTCCCCACCCCCACCCCATGGACACTGTTAACCTTCTCAGGTGTCCAAAAGCAATGGTGCGCTTATTTCTGAAGGTTAGTTGTTTTCTGTTCAAAATTTGCAGCCGAAAGATATCTTTTGTTTACCGACCTTTGAGCTCCATGAACGCATCCGTGTCTTGGCAGTGCAGTCACTAACTTACGTTCCTTTGCTGCTACGTGTCTGCAAAAGAAGCACTCAGAAGCACTGCCCTAGATCGAGATGAGCGGTATACACAAGAGAAGGCAAGAAAAATCTGATTATGTTCGGCATGTGTACAGCCGTCAAGAACATCAAGCACAGTAATTTTTTTTGCATCCTTCACCGAGCGAGCTCAGAGCCACAAAAAGGTCCTCAAACAGGAAATGCCTTTGTATTACAGAAAGTGTATGATCATTTTCAAGATATTGCAGGGGAGGTTCTAGCAAATATGAGATCATGGTAGAAATCAATAGAAACAGTGAATAGAGAAGTCTGATTCTACAAGAGTAAAAGGATCAAATCCCACTTCAAACTCAAAATTCTGAATCAAAGTCTAGATCAAAGTCTTCTTCAATCACTTAGCCAATGATCTTGTTACACTAGGATTATAAAGAAACAGGGGGGGGGAAAGTCTTGAATCAACTTCAATTAATACTGTACATTATACAGATTCTACTACAGAAATGTACATGAATCACATGACTGGACGTATTTTTAAAGTTATAGCATTTATAGCTAGCTACTAGTAGAATACTTTGGCTATAGGTTTCACACACGATAGTCTGTGCTGATAGATAAATTAAAAAAAACGAAGAAAAAAGAGAAATTAAGTTTTTGATCTTTTTGTATTATTATATAAAACTTATATTTGCCACCAATGATCAACACATGAATCTTGAAATGATACTTCTTTAAAAATTGTTTTTCATGCAGTGCCTCTTGGCTCTTGAAATGTTTTAACAACTTGCAGTTGTTTTTTTAATATCAAATCTGATAATTAAAAAAAAATAAATCTATTTAAAGAAATGTGATTCACTAGGTATAGTGCAGGGCCTAGAGTATGAATCAATCTAGGAATGAATGAATGAATGAATGAATGAATGAATGAATGAATGAATGAATGAAGTTGGCTTTGCTAGAGTGGAGCCGTGCTCCCAGCAGCCCATGTTCATGCAAGAGATCGTCAACCACTCAACTCTAGAGATAAGAGTAAGCGCGAGATCCCCTGAAGTGCTCGCTTGGTGAGCTTACGAGCAGCATGCGCGTTGGAGGTGGCAATAGAAGACTCGAACAGAAGAAGAAAAGGTCGCGTTCACACAGAAACAGGCGTGCACAGTGAGTAACAAAGATCGCAAACAGCTCTGCATGCTTCATACGGATCGACTTGTAAAGCCAAAAGCAGCATCTTCCTCGCTTCTGTTTCGGCTGCATACGTACCTGTCTAAATACATAAACTGTCTATGTATCTAGCTGTGTATCATAATGTATAAGTCACGTTGAATTGAAGAGTAACTAATACTATAACTTGAAGTACTGCACAAAGGAGAATCGATGTTCGCATCAAGACATGTGCTGGTTGCATGCAAACCTTCTGTTAGAGCGCTCCTTGCTTATCTCTCCGCCCCCTTGTTTTGGAGGCTCTCGTTTCCGGGGCTCTCGACAGAGTCACCCTCCGCCCAAACATTCCAACCCGTTCACTCTCACTCCTTCTTTCAGACCCTAAAAGAAGGTGGCCCTTCCTCCTTGACTGCTCCCAAACAAACCCGGAGCATGCCTCCTCTCTTTCCTGCTCTTCAACAAATGCGAAGGAACTATCAGACAGACGCGGAACCTCCGACTCTACTAAGCCTCTACCATCCTCTTCACGGTCCCCCCCATCAACCAAAGACCCGAACTCCTCCCCCCACATCCCCAGCCTCCCCCTGCTGGGTTGCTCCTGCCCGAGCTCTTCACGCATGATCGCTGCAGTCCGCATGTCAGAATCAGTACAACCACCCCATACCCTGTTGGCAAGACCCTCAGGGGAGGTGCAGGGGGGATCTCGACAACTCCACGGACGGAACAGACCTGCCTCTTTCATCTCTTCCAACACCTCTCCTGCTTCCTCCCTCTTCCCACCTGCAAGAAGTGACTCTGCAAAAGCCTCCAAAAACCTCTTGTCAGGCCGGACCTTCTCGGTCTCCATCACACCTCTAATCTCCATCGCCTTCTCCCACCGACCACCGAGGCACTTCACAACCTCAGTGTACGTCACGACATCCGCTTTCACTCCTGCGGCTTTCATCCCATTCAACAGGGAGAGCGCAACCTCCCACTGCGCCCCCCCGGGCGCTTTCCGCAACGCACACAGAAGGGCGTTGAATGTAATCACATCAGGGGTGACACCTGCCTTCTTCATTCTCTCAAACACACACAGTGCCTTCTGCCACTGACTCCCCGCCCCCCCCTTCTCTAGACAGGTGATCAATGCGTTGAAGGTTCGGGTGTCAGGGATCACCCCCTCCCTCTCCATCACACCCACCAATTCTAACGCACGCTCCCACTGACTACCACAAGACGCACGGAAATACGCACACAAAAGTGCGTTATATGCATGGCAGTCCGGTTCTATCCCCTCCTGCTGCATCTCCTCAAACAAACCAGCTGCACACTCCCATTGACTGCCGTCTCTTGCATGAGACAGGACGGTGATGACAGAAGTGTACGTTTCCACCGTTACCCTCACACCCTCAGCCACCATCTGACGTAACAGTTTCAAGGCATCCTCCCACAAACTCCCCCCGGCCGCTTTCTCCAAAACACCAAAAAACGCATTATACAAAACATCGGATGGGATCACTCCCGCTTCCTCCATTTCACTCCATACGGACTTAGCCTCCTCTACCTTACTACCACCCTCAGCTCGCGCAAGAGCTCTCAAAAGACCCTCAAACACAAACTCACTCGGTGACACATTCGTCTCTTTCATCTCTTCAAACATGTCAAGAGCCAATTGCCACTCACTCCCCCCCCCCTTCCCCCCCGCCTCTGCTAACGCCCCAATGACGCACGAGAAAGATTCCTCGTCCGGCTCTAAACCTTTCAGTTTCATCAAGTCAAAAATCTCCAGGGACAGCTTCCATTGACTCCTGTGAGGAGCTTTCTGCAGGGCGTAGAGAAGTGCATTGAACGTAATCACGTTGAGGGTGAGACCGGCCTCCTCGATCATCTCCCTAAAAACCTCAATGGCCCTCTCCCACTCGCTTCCCCCCCCAGCCAGTCCGAAGGCTGTTATCAGCGAGTTGTACGCAGAAACGGGCAGAGACACCCCAGACACTTTCATTTCTTTAAATACACTCATTGCCCGTCTCCACTCACTGCCCCTGGGCGCTCGTGCCAGTGCATTCAAAAGTGCGATATACGTAGAGGTGGCCGGCTGGACTCTCCTCGCCTTCATTTCCTCAAACACCTCTAACGCCTTCTCCCACTGACTGCCCTCTGCTGCCTTTCCAAGTGCACCAATCAAAGAAGTGAATGCTGCGACATCAGGTACAAAACCCCGGCGCTGCATTTCATCAAAAAAGAAAACCGCATGCTGCCACCGGCCCCCTCCCTCGACCCTCTCCATCAACGCAATCAAATTGCCAAAAGTATAACGATCTGCACGCACACCCAAAGCCTTCATTTCTTCCCATAAATTCATTCCTCTCTCCCACTCACTGCCGCCCTCTGCTCGCGCAAATGCATTCAACAAAGAGTTAAACACATGGGCGTCTGCACGCTGCCCCTTCTTCTTCATCTGATCAAACACGGCAACAGCACGCTCCCACTCGCTGTGAGGGGATGCCTTGGCAAACGAGGAGATGAGCGCTGCGTGCGTGAAGGCATTCGGACGGAGCCCGGAAGACTCCATTTCTTCAAACAAAGAAACCGCTCGCCTCCACTCACTGCCTCCCCGCGCACTCTCCAAGGCACTAATCAAAGTGCTGTATGTGAATACATCTGGTTTTATGTTTTTACTTTGCATTTCTGAGAATAGCTGCAGGGCAAGTTCCCACTCACTGCCCCCGGGAGCGTTCTGTAAAGCGCTGACCAACGCGTTGTAAGTGAACACGTTGGGCTCCACCCCCCTCTCTTTCATTTCCTCTGACAAAGCAACTGCGTCTTGCCACCGACTTCCGTCACGCGGTTTGGCCAGGGCACTTATAACTGAGCTGTAGATGTAAACATTCGGCTCAGGGCCCTTCCTTTTGAGGTCTTCCAAAATCGCAACGGCCTCTCTCCACCTAGTCCCCCCTGGGTGTCGAGACAGCTGCACGATTCTGGCGTTGCACTTCTTGAGCGTGCGTTCGCTCTCTCCCCTCTCTACACGCCCTCCGCTGCGCATCCGCGCATCCACCCCGGCGGTCAAGTGAGACCTCGCAGCCTGTTTGGGTCTCCAGGGCCGCCCTCTCTGCCTCTGAAGGGTTCGTCTGCAGACAACAAACCACATGCACACGGAATGATCAACCGTTATGGTGCACAACGGTGGCGGGAAACAAAAGCAAGGCTACAAACCTCTTTAAAGCACCGCCCTCCACGACTCCCGGGTGTCTCCCGAGACGGGTGAAGCCGTCATCCTTCCCGTTCTCTGACATTCCAGCTGACAGTACGCAAGCCGGGGATGCATTCGGACCGTAACCAAGCAACACCCACTCCTCTCCCGGGAGGCGTCTCGGGCTTCGTCGGCAACGGACGAAAGAGACGCCCCCTCCCGGCCCTGCCAGCACGAAGCTGTTGACCTGAGTGAGGAGAGCACTGAGCACAAGGTACAGTAAGACCAAGATGGGGTTGGATGATGCAAAAATTGTGCGAAGGGAGTGCATTCAAGGCCTCCACAAATGTGAGGGCCACAGAGACACAACCACCTCCTTAGCCGCACCACCCACACTCATATTTCTTTGACTCAAAAGTAATGGGCCATACATTGGCAGTTCATAGACCACCTTTTCAATCACATCGGTTCTGTTTCTGATTCTGCCTAGGACCTCTGCTCGTGTGAAGTCAAGTCAGAAAGAAACAGAGCTATAGCTGTATTCACCGCGTCGGCTGATTCCGACGACCATGCACTCCGACGTCCGGCCGTTCAGAAAAAGAAATTCTGTTGGCAGGAGAAAAATCCATTTTTCTCAGTGCCCCACAAGCATCCGCGGCCACGTCTTTCCGGGGCCGTCTCTATCATTCAATGTGTCTGTTACAAGATCTTCGAGCTAGCCAACCTGATCAGTACAAAAAACTCCAATGAACTCCATGATACTCATCATGCACATGCGTCGACAGTTAGAAGTGCACCGATCTACTCTTCGAGGCTTTCGTGGAAGAACAGGACAATCTCACATCCTCGTAGATTGACGGCTCTGTCCGTCTGATTATTTCGTCTCCGTCTAAAGCGAGCAGTCTCCTTCTTCGTCTGAGCATGAAGGTCTTCCAGGTCCTCCTGGCCTTCCCCTCTCTGGCTTTGTCCTTGCCAGGCTGTGGGGTGCGTGCAGCATTCCTCGCTCCCTCTTCTCCCAAGCTCACGAACAGCCTCGCTCAGTCTGCACTCTCTGCAAACCGCTTCGGGTCAGCCTGTTTCGGGTAAGCTCTGCAAGGATCTGCTTGTTGTGAGCGATTTAGCCTCCCTCGAAGTGGATCTCGTGGGTTGCAACATGATGGTGACATGCATGAAGTCACGCGCTTCTCTTCGAAAGTCTGTGTGGTGTTTGGGAGACCTCTTCTTCACAGCTCTTCGTGCTGTAATGTCCCCGTCTCTCTCCTCTCCTCCAGAATCCCTCCCTGAAAACTCTTCCCCAATCCTACCCTCCTTGTCCTCTCCCGCAGCTCTCCTGTTTTGTTCTTTCCTCTCTGTGCCGGTCGAAAGCCTGTGTCAGAAGACATACTAGACTCCCTCTTTTTTCCCCTTCTCCTCAGGAGAAGACCTCTGCTGGCAGGCGTGCGAGAGTCATTGTAATGAACAGTAGTGAGGTCTGGTTTCCTTCAGTCAATCAAAACTTTCTTTGCAGGGCCAAGAAAGAAACTCCTCCGTGGTCGGACAGGCAGATGGACCAGCTTCGGAAGGCGAGGAAGGAGATCCCTGGTAGGGGCGCCGCCTGGGACTTTGACGAGGACTCTTACTGGAGGGACATCGCCTCGTATGTCCCCGGAAAGACTCCAGATGAGTGCCGTCTCCAGTCGAAGTCCCTCGAATATAGGAAGGTCGGAAAGGGCCAAAATGCATCGGCGTTTAATTTGAGTGAGGATTCGGGGCTGTTGGTGTACTCTCAGCCTGTGATCATGAACGGCCAAGTGAAGGTCCCTCAGGGACGCCGCATTCTGGGTAGGAACAGGAGATTTTATGAGAATCAACAAGCTGGGCTGGATGCAGCGTTAAAGGCAAAAGTTGGGGCGAAGAGATTTGCGGAGATTCAAAAGGAAAGAGAGGAGATGAAGAAGCAAGAAGAGCAAGGTCGGGAGTATGCGGCAGTGATGTCGGAGGTGCGGCCGAGGGATTTTCGATTCTTTCTCGGTCTGCCTCCGACAGACGAGCAGATAGAGGAGATGGAAATGAAGAGAAGGCCGACTTCATATGAAGAGAGGGCAGGAGGAAAAGGCAAGGGCGTCACTATGGTTGCACGGACGTTGGGCGAAAATGACAAAAGTGGAGAAGAAGAGAAGAAATTCTTCGGTCTCTTTTGAACAGACAATCTGAATACCGCTCGAGAAGAGACGTCGGCCTGCGGGAGTGAGGGGAGAGAACACGAAGCCGGATGTTCTGTTACTCTGAATAAGTGCAATTGTGGTTTGTACAGGAAGAGTTCAAAAGAGAGAGTCGGCCTTTTCAGATTGAAAGGAATTGGTTCGGAACGGAGACAATCTTCCTTGATCTTTTATTGGGATGGCATGTGGCCATCCTTTTGATGCCCTGCCTGTGTGTCTTACGAGTGGAAAGAGAAAGAAAAGACGAGTGCGTGTTTGCTTCCACATTTGGTTGCTGCCTGCACGTTTGGTTCTTCATCTCTTCTTCTTCTTCTTCTTGTTTTTCCCTTCGGCATCCACCAACAAGTTCTTTGCATGATGCTTTCTGTGTCCCTGCACGATGCATGGCTGCCCACTTTTTCATCAAATGATGAGATGACTGATGAAAGAAAAAATAGAAATAAATAAACGAAGACAGAAAGAAAGAAAGAAACAAACAAACAAACAAGCAGACAAACAAAGAAACGAAGAAAGAAAGAAAGAAAGAAAGAAAGGAAGGCAGGAAGGCAGGAAAGAAGGAAGGATGAAAGAAAAGAAAGAAGGAAGGATGGAAGGATGGAAGTGGTTCTTTGATGGTCTCCCTTCCACCCTTCCAGGGGATCTTCCTTTCTCTCAGGGCTCCATGCCTTTGGTCGCTTCTTCCTTCCTTCCTTCCTTCTGCACCCATGTGCTTTTGCTGTTTTCGAAAAATGGTTGACTCGTGCTGCGTTCGCTTCTTCCTTTCTTTTTCTCTCTCTCTCTCCCTCTCTCTCTCTTTCTCTCTTTCTCTCTCTCCCTCTCTCCCTCCCTCTCTCTCCGTCTGCCTTTCTTTCCTTCCTTCTTTCGCTCTGTCTTTTTTCGTCCCTCCTGCTGCAGAGTGTCGCAAAGTCGATCGTGACAGCAGTGACATGGAATTCTGAGCATCGCGTCGTCGTCCTTTCACATCTCTCTCCATGTTTTCTTCCTCTCCGTCTCTTCAGATTTTTCGAGTTGGTCAGTGCATGCATGACTGGGTCTACAAATCACGTGTGACATCGTTGGGTACAGAGACGGAGAAGTAATTCAAAATAACGCTTTACGTGAGGGCAAATCCACCCTAGACCTGTGGGGAGTCATACAGGTGGGGAGGGAAGACCAATCGTCCGTTCCATGATCCACCACATTGTACCACATTGATCGATTGATGCTGATGTGAATATCCACGGGACAGGCAGTGAGACTTGGTTTAATTTGTTCTCTCTTCGTTGTCCTCCCGTCGCATGGTGTTGAACAGACACATCATGAACGGTAGGGAGACAAGAGGACGCCGTGCATAGACTGACTGAGTTAACTGAGGAACTCGATGAATTATTTCAATGCATGATGTTTTACTGCTGAGCCTAGTGCTGAGCATAAATTGAGGTTGTTCGAAGCTCTAGCTCGTCAGTTAAACTTAGTTTTTCTTGATCCTTAAATCATCCTTTGCTAGGGTCCTGTTCACTGGCACCCCATACTTAACTCAATATAATTTAGGACCTAGTTCAGGACAATATTAATGAGGGGGGGACTGTATCATGGTGGTACCTAGGCGTCGGCTAAAGAACAAAAATAAACGATCAGAGGCTAGATCAGAGGAAATATTTTTTTTTTCTTTCTTTTTTACTTTTTTACCCTCAACATCACCTAACAACAGTTGTGCAACACATGAACAACAGTTGAACAACCGTTGTTTGAATTTGTTTGACTGAAAAAGAAAAAAAAAAGTAAAGGGTTTACCTTGCAGGTAGCCAGGATTTTACGGGATTTTAGCCCAGGATTTTAGCGTATTTTTCGGGATTTTGGCCAGGATTTTAGCGGATTTTCACAGATTTTTACAGATTTTGCCCAGGATTCTGCTGGACTCTTAACATTAAAAATATAATCGCTGCACCTAGGATTTTAGAATCTAAAATCCTGGAAAAAAACTAAAATCCTAGCCTCTTCCTGGGCTTTTATGGGATTATACGGGATTATACGGGATTTTACAGGATTTTAAAGAAATGAATAAATTTTAATAAAATTAAATTCAAAGATGAATGACACACTTCAAGGCTGCATAGAAGGGATAACTGGCATCGATCGTGATCGACTTTTATTTCATTTTTTTGTTTATGTTAAAATCCCATAAAATCCTGTATAATCCCATAAAATCCTGGCATTCATTTCTAAAATTCTAGGATCCAGGATTTTAATCTTTATAATCCCTAGAGCCAGGGGGATCTTTTTTTTTTTTTCTCTTTAGCCGACGCCTAGGGTGGTGTTACGGAATGTGACTGCTGCTGCCTTGTCACACTCAATTGCTTTATGTCCGTTTACCTTGTATATACTACTATACAGATAGCTAGACATACAGGCAACGTTTGTGTCTTCAGAATCTCCATACAACAAGTGGATGTCATACCAGGCAATGCTAGAACAGATTTCTATTCGATCAATCAATCAATCAGCAAGCGCGACATCTGCATGAAACTGATCGTCTTGCTCACTCCCCCCAATTCAACCAACGATACGGAATCATTGCGGATGTTTGCACATGCCCCACAAACTGATCGCACGGACACATCATGGTCGATCATGCATGATACATCTTACCATACACAGGCATGTTTTCTATAAGAAAGGCTGCCGCAAAGGCTATCATCCCACAATGCATACTTCAGTATACAATCATCTTGCTGGCTAGATTGATGCTTAAAGCCTACATGCCTGCACTCAGAGTTTTCAGCTGTCTATCTGTTCACTTCTCTCACAGATGGTACTGCATGTGTACGAGACTAAGAAGCAAGTAAGGTGGTATTGTCAGTTTTTTTGTAGAGGGGCGCGCGCAAAGCCGGTTAGTTCCTTCATGGCTGTCTGTCTAAGTTCAGACTGCTAGTCAGACTCAGACCTCTTGATACTTGGACAATTGCAAGCTAGTTTCTACTCGTCTCACTCACTATGTAGACTCATAGCATATACTCTCTGTCATATAGCATAGGCTGTATAGCATTGATGTTCCAGGTTTTACCCACGGTTCACTGACTCAGTGTGGTCTCATGTACTGAGCGAGCTCTAACCCTCAGGCTGCTAGGCTATAGCAATGTATGGTGCAAGCCGTCCCCCGGCAGTGGACCTCGGGACTAGCCTCGGGACAAACCCTGGTTGAAACCCGGAACATACATCCTAATCCTAATCTATCATAATCCTGACTATCATTCGCCGTTGGTGACTAGGTTAGTACACAACTGCTGCCGTTTAAGTCGCTTGATGACGTACATAGTAGTAGTAGTAATTCAAGATGAATTAGATATATTATCTAGATAAGATATCAAAGGTCACGGTTTGCTAAAATAAAATCGATCACAGTGCTTTTCTCCATTTCAGCTCTTTTCCACGCCACGAAGGAGTCCGAAACCAGAAAATCCCTCCGATGAGCCATCAGTTTCTCCACACAACCCGGAAGCTCTACCATCAGAGGCAGACCCCCACTCCCCTCCAGTTCATTCTCACCCCACACCGGGAGCTCTGTTACTGTCCGAGGCCGACCCCCTCCCTGCGGCCCTTCATGCTTCTCTTGCCGATAACATTGACTCCATCTTTCCCTGCGGCTTTTTCCTTTTCTCACTGACAACCTTTCACGCAGCCAGGGCAGTGTGGAGGCATTCAGAGCACGAACTGCCCCGACCAGGTCACCCCTCGTGGGCCCCGAAGTGCCCAGGCAATGGGCCATGTGCAGTTCCGACCCCACTGGACACATACAGAGATCCGTTTTCTTCTCTACCACGGACACCGCCTCGATGCACCCCTCTTTTGCGAGCGTCTTGAGCAAAGAGGCCCAGTCCATCGGCGGAGTCCTGATCCCCCCCCGGGCCGACGTTCGGTCGTGGATGGACAACACCCCACGGAGCAGGTCCACCCACCAACTGTCACCATGCCGCATCAGGGGGCCTAGATTTGATGAAGAGAAAACGGATGGTACATGAGGGAAACGGCGGTCTGTCGTACAGCGATTGATCAACCACCGCAGACTTGTCTCTAGCGCCTCTCGCTCCTCTTCCCTCTCCTTCTCTGTTCTCAAATCCCGAATAAATTCTAAAAATCCCCTCAAAATTAACTCATATTTAATGCCCCCCTCTTCCTCCTCTTCCAAAATTTCCCATAAACGAGGAACAGGACTTCTACTTACGACATCCCACAATGACCCCCCCATGATACCATACCATCCATTCTGCAGAAGCCAACGGAAAGTTTCCGGCTGCCGGTCATACACAGCCGCCATAAGGGCTCTTTCGTCATATGCGAACGGAGGTTCGTGGTTCCAAAGCCACATCAGAACGTCAATGCGACCTGTGGCTGCTGCAGCAACAACCGGCAGATCACACACAAAATCCTTCTCTTCAATTTCGTTGCCGTCTTCATCTAACGTCGCATCTCCCACAAGCATTAATCTGGAAACGAACATTTCGTGTAGGGTCATATTCCCCTCTTGGGCCAGCCCCACAATTTCCTCGAGAAACTCAACAGAATTCCCCCCCCCAATCGCAAAGCCAACTGACTCTCTGAGAATCAACGCTTTCTGACAAGCCGCACGTGTGGGGCTGGACCTAGCAGTGCCCCACAGAGGCATCAGCTCTTCCATGCGGCGATCACACAAGTCCCGCACCCCCCCCAAGTCACCCAAAAATGCAGCTAAGGCCGGGTCTCTCAGACATCCAGAGTCAAGCAACTGTCTCCACACGTGGGTGCCGACAGCGCGCAGATCCTCCCAATTTCTAAACACACACACATCCCAGGGTGCATCGATCTGAAAGCCGAAGCACACGAATTTGGCCTCCTCAGGGAACTCATCCTGAAGAAAACTGCAAGCAGACAGACAGACAGTCACACCACAGACACACAGACTTCTCTCTTTGCCCCTCTTCTTCTTTGCACCTACACCAAAAGCACAGAAAGAAAGAAAGAAAAAAAAAAAAACAGCAAGAAAGGAAGGAAGGAAAGAAGGGAGGAAGGAAGGAAGGAAACAAGTAAGTACGTAGGTAAGTAAGACGGAAGTAAGGAAGGACCGAAAGGCAGAAGGAATGGCTGAATGAATGAATGAATGAAGGGAAGAAGAGAAAAGAAGAGAAGACGAGAAGAGGGAGGCAGGCAGGAAGGAAGGAAGGAAGGAAAGCAGGAATGAAGGAAGGAAGAAAGAAAAGAAAAAAAGAAAGAAAGAAAAAAGAAAGGAAGAAAGAAAAAAAGAAAGGAAGAAAGAAAAGAAAAAAAGAAAGAAAGAAAGAAAGAAAGAAAGAAAGAAAGAAAGAAAAAGAAAGAAACAAAGAAAGAAAGAAAGAAAGAAAAAGAAAGAAAGAAAGAAAGAAAGAAAGAAAAAGAAAGAAAGAGAAAGAAAGAAAAAGAAAGAAACAAAGAAAGAAAGACAGAAAGAAAGAAAGAAAGAAAGAAAGAAAGAAAGAGAGAAGGAAAAAAAAGAAAGAAAGAAAGAAAGAAAGGAAGGAAGAAAGAAAGAAAGGAAGAAAGAAAAAGAAAGAAAGAAAGAAAGAAAGAAAAGAAAGAAAGAAAGAAAGGAAGGAAGGAAGGAAGGAAGGAAGAAAGAAAGAAAGAAAGAAAGAAAAGAAAAAAAGAAAGAAAGAAAGAAAGAAGGAAAAAAAGAAAGAAAGAAAGAAAAGAAAGAAAGAAAGAAAGAAAGCAAGGAAAGAAAGGAAGAAAGAATGGAAGGAAGGAAGAAAGAATGGAAGGAAGGAAGAAAGAAAGAAAGAAAGAAAAGAAAGAAAGAAAGAAAAGAAAGAAAAGAAAGAAAAAGAAAGAAAGGAAGAAAGGAAGAAAGAAAGAAAGAAAGAAAGAAAAAGAAAGAAAGAAAGAAAGAAAGAAAGAAAGAAAAAGAAAGAAAAAGAAAGAAAGAGAAAGAAAGAAAGAAAGAAAGAAAGAAAGGAAGGAAGAAAAAGAAAGAAAGAAAGAGAGAAAGAAAGAAAGAAAGAAAGAAAGAAAGAAAGAAAGAAAAAGAAAGAAAGAAAGAAAGAAAGAAAGAAAGGAAGAAAAAGAAAGAAAGAAAGAGAGAAAGAAAGAAAGAAAGAAAGAAAGAAAGAAAGAAAAAGAAAGAAAGAAAGAAAGAACGAAAAAGAAAGAAAGAAAAGAAAGAAAAGAAAGAAAGAAAGAAAGAAAGAAAGAAAGAAAGAAAGAAAGAAAGAAGGAAAAAAAAAAAAAGAAAGAAAGAAAGAAAGAAAGAAAGAACACGGCCACTTAAACAATCTGGGCAAGAGGGCCAAAAAGTGGAGATTGAAGCGCGCGCGTCTACACCTCCTACTAACTCGAGCACCCAAACCACACGCAACTACAGCACTCCAAACACACTTATGCATTGTAGAATTTACAGCACTCCAAACAGACACAAAAGGGAACACGCATCGTCGAGTGGTCTTTAGACTGGGGGTGGCGGGTTGCCGACAGACATTCACAAGGACGAACAAACCACCAAGCAGGTCGGCAGACAGAAAGAGAGAGGAGTCGGCAGGGGGGGAAGCAGGCAACCAGGTCAAATTTGCATCAACTGAAAGCCGCCACGATGCGGTACCCCCGGCAGGCAATGAAGGAGACAAGAAGGTAGCAGGGAGGACACGCGCAGACAGTTTTCTTTCTATCTTCTGTTTGTCTTGTTTACTGACGCCCAGACGGACCATCGTCACAAAACAAGAAAGCAAGGGAAGCACCCGGAGTCTGACAGCCAGATAGACTAACAGACGGACCTGAGGACCTGCGTATTCCCTGTCTTCATGGCCAGGTACATCAATTCGATCACCTTGGGGGGAGGTTGCAACGTCTCCTCTTCTTCTTCCCCTCTTCCTCTTTTCGCCTGGTCACCGAGGTCCTCCGTCCCCTGTCCACAGCTGGTGAGGATGAAGTTCCTGCTCACCGTGTCTGTCTTTTGAAAGAACCAGCGGAAATCGTCCAGACCTCCCCCCTCGACAGCACCCTTCAGAAGTGACAGCCACCCGAAAGAAGACCGAACGTCCTCAGAAGAGGGGCACGAGGCTTGTTTTCTATTCAAGGAGCACCCATTCTCACTAAAAGAAGGATAACGAAAGAATTTCACCCCCTCAAGTCGCCGACAAAGGTCTCTTCTCCCATGAAACCCAACGAAAAAAAGAAGACGCTCGAAAGAGACTGGAGGAACTTTGCCGTCTCCAAAATTCAAAATCCACGACAGGGTCCTCACAGACGCGACACAAACGAGGCTCGATAATCGAGTTACGCCTGCCTTTCCAAAAATCCTGACGGCGACTTCATAGAACTGTTTGTTGACCAATCTGTAAAGGACGCTGTCGCCATGGAAGAGCAAGACTCGGGACAGGAAGGGAGTTCCGTCCACCAGAGACTCCAACATCTCGTCCATCAACGCGACTAGCTGCCAACGTCTGCTAATCCACTTTCAAACACTGTAATTCGGACAATCGATCTAGCGCAGCACTTCCAGCCTTGTCAAAAATTTTGTGGCGGTTGAGGATTGATGATCCTTTCTTCGAAAGCACGTGCCCAGATGTGCTCAGTCTATCCCAGTCTGTATCAGTTTTAGTCTGTCAATTCAATCTCGCGCGGCGGCGCATGCATGGCGGCGCAGCACGCGGCTCATGCACGGTCCCGCGGCGTACACGTCTGTCCGCGTGTTGGCAGACGCGGGTCGGACCCCGCGCGGGCCGGCCCATGATTGCAGCTAGATGTATATTGGGCATGCAGGGGTTAATTCCAACGTACCCTATCCGATCACCTTGGTAATTGGTAGAAGCGTTGCAAACAGTTTCCCTCTCAGTTGCAGAGGCGGAAATCGATAAGATCAGTTGGTGATTTGGTAATGCACTTCTTTTGTGTCTTCATTTGTTGATTTTCCCCCAATTTCAGTCAAAAGGAACACGAGTGCTCTGCGTGGGCCTTCTTTGTAAACAACATCCGAAGTCCGTATCGGTGTTGTTGTGCGTCGTTGTTGTTTCTGACAAACTCGAGGGAAAACGGGCATAACCTCACAAAATCCTGGTTGACAAAGCGATGAGCGAGAATGGGGGTGACAAAGTGGAAGGTTTTGGCTTACCAGATCAGCCAGTAGCAGAAAAGGTTCGTGCGCAACACTTGATCAATCTGTTTATCGTCAGTGCTTCTTTGCTTCCCACCAAATTGCCATGTGCCTGTTTCTTGCAGCCCATCGATCCCCCTGATGCCGCGCCAGACCCCGATGACCTCGAAGCTGGAGTGATGCCTCCTCAACCTGAAGAGTGTGCCGCAATCATTCGCCGTTCAGAACGAGGAGGGGTTCCTAGAAACTATGCAATAATGAATGGAGGAAGAGTGCGTCGTGGAGGAGGTATTGCGGGAGGAATGGGCAGGGAGCTGCAGCAGGAGGACAAGCAGAACCGAATCCGCAATCGCATCTTACCGAAACCATCCGACAACTCTGAAGGTGTGCAACAACAGTGACAGATGAATACATCGATACATGCAGGTCTAGAGCCAGACAGAGGGTCGAAAGGCGTTTACGTCGTGCCTGTCTTGACGTACCCTTCTCATTTCATTTCTGCGAACGGATTCCCTGAAGTGCGGGTAGTGCCGGGATTCATTGACCGGTCCCAAAAGGCACATGTGTGTACCGTCTTGGCTTCTCATTACTTCAAACTGCCCCCCCACACACATTCCTCCTTGCCTCTCCCGCTGCTGTTCTGTTCCTCTCTGCAGATGCCCCTCTGGCTTCCTCTTTCGTGGCGACCGGTCTGGGTCTGTCCATTGAGCGGGACAGCACCGAGGGGGGAGGGGGTGCGGGCGCTGAGGTCCTAAGAGGGATGAAGAAACCCGCCGAAGCTGACTCAGTAGAGCTGTGTGAGATTTTCCGACGCGGAAAGTGCACACGTCGTGACTGCGGGTTTTCACACGATTTGAACATCCTGGCAACTCGCCGGGTCAACAATGGCATCCACAAACCGCAGGCAGTCCAGGTCACTCACCTCAAGTCTGGAAAGGTGAAGGTATTCCCATCCACGCGTCATGCGGGGGACGGAAGTATTCGTCAAGGGAGGGGGTAGAGGGATCAGGTGGGGGATATGGAGGAGATGGAAGAGGACAACTCGGATGCCGAGTTCTTCGCACAGAGCAGGCGGCGCAAGGCCAAGCGAGAAAAGAAGCGGAAGAGGGGCAGACCCCCGCCCAACGCCCTAAAATCCGATGCCTCCCTTCGTGAATTCCCCGAGGAAGTTCTTTCCAAGGGAAAAACTAGAAAGACACACACACAAAAGGGAGCAGCAGCAGCAGCAGCAGCAGCAGCAGCAGCAGGCGCTGGTGTGAGAACATCCCGCACTGGATACCGCAAGACCGCCACAGACCTCCTGGCCCCCTCAGCCCAACGCAAGAAGAGCCTCAAGAGTGCCTCCTCATCCATCAGAGATCCCTTCCTCAACAAACACGCCGCACCGATGACGATCATGGTCACAACAAAGGAGTTGGCAACAGGTCACACCCAAAACTTCACCTCTCTGCGCCGATGCGGCGAGGCCCTCGGCATCAACCCAGGAACAATCAGCAGAGCATTGAAGTACGAAGTAGGGTTGAACCGTGCAACAAACGAAACCAGAGGGTTCGCCTTCACCAGGACAGTAATCCCTGCCGATGATCAGCAGCCTGGAGAGGATGCAGCTGCTGCTGCGTCGTCTGCGGCAGCTGCCGCGTCTGCCTACCCAACGCAGCGACGAGTGGCGAGAGGCCGAAGAGGCCGAGGAGCAATTGATTCCCTCGCTCTGGCTGCAGTCTCGACTACCCGAATGCCCAAAGTGGCGACACGAGGCCGAGGAGGGAAGGGCCTTGGTGGTCGGGGGAGGAGACGCGGGAGAGGAGGCTGGGGGCGGAGGGGACGCATGTCTTCCGCCAAGCCCCGAGAGGCCTCTGTGATGGAAGAGGAGGAGGAGGACGACGAAGGGGAGGATCTCGAGGAGCAGGAGGCTGCCGAGGGGTCTCAGTCTGACGCTGCTGACAATGTCATGGACCCGGCAGGATGGATGGACGCTGCAGATGAGGGGGGGGAGGGAGATTGGGAGAATATGGGGGACGACTACTCCCACTACCATCCCAGTCCCCGGGTTACCCCCCCGGGTTATTTCAGAGACCACCCCATGCATACACACCGAGGCTTCGGCCCCTCCTACTGCCCCCCGGCCCACCGCTACCCACCCTACAACCAGCTCCCCTACCACCCCCCAACATCTACCTCAAACGACAACCCCTACCAGCAACAGCAAGGGCACAGAGACGGATACACAAACAACAACAACACAGCAGGAGGAAGAGGCGCCGCCCCCAACCCGATGTTCCGCCCCCGGTTCCTTCACTGGGCATACTCCTACCGTCCTCCCCATTCAAACATGTACTCCCCCCCGCCCCCCCCCGGGTACAGAGCCTACCCCCCCGGATCCCAGCAGCCCCCTTGGGAGGAAGGCCAGCACCAGAGAGGAGGCGCACAGTCACAGAAAAGAGCAGATCGGCAGGGAGACGGACTCTCTCCTCCACCAGACGAAAGACAGACCCAGAGAAGAGACCCTCACAGACCCGAGCCGGGGCACTTTCCAATGCCGGGGCCCTGGGGAGACAGGCCCCATGCAGGCCGCATGATGTCTACTTACTCGTACAGGGGCGGGGCAGCAGCAGCACCAGCAGCAGCAGCAGCCCCCGGTGCCCCCCCCATGCGCCCCCGAGCAGGCTCCCACGCTCCCTTCTCCTTCTGGTCTCCCTACCAGCAGACGTTCCCTCCTGGCCCCTTTCCCCCCCCGGTCTTGCCTCTTTCCTCACCTGTCACCTATCGAGAGACAGCAGACGAAGAGGGAGAGGATGAGTCCGACGTCTCCGAGCCCAACTCCCAGGTGAAGGAAATGATCCGCACGGCGGAGAGGGAGGCTGCACAGGTCAGTGATGCAGCAGTGTCCGGATCATGTTTTTACGCATGGTTTGTACTTTCGCTCTGTACGTGCAGACGAACGAACGGACGAACAAACGTCCCTTTGTGGATTGATTCTTTGTTCCCTGAATTCTTTCTGTATGATCACCCTCTGCTGGCCGTCTTCTGTTTCAAGCACCTTCTGCCCCTGTCGTGGTTCTTCACATGTCTTCCCCTGAATGCTCAAGAGACCTTCTCTGAATGAATGCCTGGCTGCTAAACGTGCTGCCATCCGTAGAGAATTCCTTTTCTGCCTGATGTTGTGCCACAGTTCTGTTATCGTCTGTTCGTGTCCCTGATGACACCCACAGCTAAATGAACTGACTCGGAGACAGAGACATACGGACGGTCAGAGAGCCGAACCGACCGATTGCTTGCAAGGCGGAGTGAGTGAATGACAAACAGATCGAGTGGCTGACTGACTGACTGACTGACTGACGAGCTGGCTGATTGACTGGCTGGCTGGCCGACTCACTCACTACGTTCACAAACGTTCATGCATGCATGCATGCAGGCGAGGGCAGCGGAGGAGGGAGAACGTGAGGAGGAGGCAGAGGAAGAGAAGGAGGAGGAGGAAGCGGAAGAGAAGGAGGAGGCGGCAGAGGAAGAGAAGGAGGAGGCGGCAGAGGAAGAGAAGGAGGAGGAGGCAGAGGAGGCCAGGAGTGGCACCGGAAGAGGAGAGGAAAGCGGAGAAGAGGAAGGAGAGGTCAGTCTGCATGGGAGCCAATTAATTCTGGCCGTTTGAGGAACGAAGAATGGAATCGGTTGCAGTGGAAAACTGAGGTTCGGACTTCGACTCAGAGAATGGTAATTTGTTATCTTGAGTTTGCTTCGCGTTGATGACGGGCAATAAATTATGCATTGACTGGAACATGACGAAATGAAAAGAGCATTCGTGCCTTTTTTTCCGTCAATGACACGAGCTTTGCGGTGTCTCCTTCGATCGGTCAATTGGTTGTGGCGACAAGCAAGTGCGACTCTCCCACAGTGACCCTCCAGGATTTCTATTGCTGTCTGCATCTAGTTGCCCCTCTCGCCTCTGTCCGTGAAGACCCTCCCTTCCTGTCTCTGCATGTGATGGTTTCTGCAGGACCTGAGGCCGGCCCGAGAGGGTGCCGTTAAAGGCCCAAAATGGGCAGGGAATTTTTTGACGTCAGTCCATGTTTGGAATCCGGGAGGCTGGATGGCCGGGTGGTACAGTGGCTGCGGGTGGGGTAGACAGGACTAGGCAGGAATTGAGACACACAGAGACAGACATTGAGACAGACACAGGCAGGGATAGAGAGATAGAGACAGACACAGACAGACACAGGCAGACATAGAGACAGGCGTAGAGACAGACAGAGAAGTTGAGCCGTCCTGCATATCCACTGGGGGTGCAGGTCGGAATTCATATGTGGTACGGGTATAGCAGAGGCTGTAGGGACCGGACCAAATGATGATAAAGCGCAAAAAATTAATAGATACTGTAGCACTTGGCGTTGGGCACTCACACACAAGCACACACGCACACACATACACATACACACACACACACACACACACACACATACACAGACACCCGTCACGGTCACCGCCTCCTCCCCTCGATTCCTTGAGGAAAGAATCGGTGAACAACATTTGAAGACGCGTGAGGAAAGGGGGGATGGAACTGCAACGTCTGAAGACGCGTCAGGAAGGGGGATAGAACGCACTGCTGCTGCTGCTGCTGCTGAGGCCCATGGAGGATCACCCATGCACCCACTCCTTGAAGGAATGTCTCCCTCCATCGTGGTACTCAGCGTGCGTGCAAGGTGAGCCGTGCATGTGCGTGTTCGTCTCTCTCTTTGTTTGAGCTTGGTGCCTTCTCCACTGTCATGTGGCGAAACCAACTCGGATCCGATGGAGGTGAAAATGATGGTTGAACAGGGGAAGGCAGGCTTGCAACTCAGACACAAGAGAGAGAGTCGGGCGGTGGAAGGGGACCTTCCTTCCTTTTTCTTTGTCCTTCCCTTCCCTTCCACCCCCTCTTCTCCGTTCTTCCCTTCCTTCTCCCCTCCTCTGATCCCCGTCTCTCTGTCTCTGTCTCTCTGTCTCCGTCTCTCTGTCTCTCTGTCTCTCTCTCTCTGTCTCTCTCTCTCTCTTTTTTTCTTAACTTTTTGCGATACTGCATTTATTTCTGTATGGGCACATCGTCATGAAATCTAGGGTTGTTCTGTCAGGTTTTTTTTTTCAAACTTTCTCGTGGGCCTCAAGCAAAAGGAAGAAGGTCGGCGCGCTTTTGATGATGGAGACTGGAAGTATTTGATCAGAATCAATTCAGTAGGACAGACTTTCAGACAAAGGATGCACAAAAACTACTCCGCATGAAAGACTTGTTTTCTTGGGATTGTTCATGTCTTAGCGGTATGTCCACTCATTTAATTTCATTTTTGCAGTCGTACACGACTTTTCTTTCTGTTTTGTTTACCCCTTCGATCATCTCCTGCTGCTGCATGATCTTTCTTCATATACAGTGCATGTGCACTGCTTGTCAATTATCTTGCGTGTATGCTTGGTTGCTTGCAACACTTTCACTCCCACTCGACGGGCCGGTTGGTTGATCAACGCGGAGACGGAGGACCAAAGCCGCGTTGATCACGAATGGACTTGAGGGGGTAGGATCTGCGTCTTTTCTTCTTCACACTGTCTAAAGGTGGGAAGAAATACAGATGAGTTGGAGCATGCAGGTGTTTTAACGATTCAACAAGACATCTGTCTGCACTGTACTTCGCCTCTGTCTGAAAAGTCCTATTCGTCTTTTTTCTGGTACCTTTTTTGGAGAGAAACAAGATGCCATCTTATGTCCTGATGGCTCTGCTGTTCTTTTCGCAGTTTGATTGACGATTCGTGGCTCACTTGTGTCCCTGATTTTGCGTGCGCGATTCTCTGCACGGACAAGGTGCAAGCTCCAATTCTAAGTTGTGACTCCAATTCCTGTTTGAGAGTTCCGGATGCATGCAACTCTTGTCTGCATCTGTTGTCTGTACGCACGCAGGATTCCTGGAGGGAATTTCTTCTTTTGAAGCTACTGGAGGGAGGCTACTGACGAAGCCCCAAAACCCCAATACCCAACCCCCCCCACCCCCCAAAGGCAAACCCCCAAAAGCGAAAAGCCAACCAACCCTTTGAGGACACCGTCCAGTCTCCGACGCCCAATCATACCATCTCACACTCACACCACATTTCACATGCATGCCACTTCGCCAAGTGTTTACAAAATAAAATGCGCTATTCTGATGGTCCTCTGCTCATTTATGGACTCAGTCAGGCGTTCAAGTTAGTCAGGCGCAGTGAGCCGATCAGCAGTGAATGCGCACAATTTGATTCAACCCTGTGTCCTTTTCAAATCGCCAAGAGAAACATCAGCATGAATGCAAGTAATCGTTTTCCGGCTAACGACATCTTTTTAAGGGTGGATGCATGAAGCTTGGGTGTGATGTGTCGGCATGGGAGTCGGCACACAATGACAGGAATTATTTGTCTCTCTGACTGCATGCATGGGTCTCTCTACTGTATGCAGGTACGAGGACGACGAATGATTGGCATGCATTGTCGGCAGAGTCGGGTCATGCAATCAATCAATCATGATCAGGGGGGGGGTTGTTCGAGGGGTCATAGAGGTGGGTGGTCATCATACGCTTGTATTGCTAATGCAGCGATATGAGCACTTGCATTGCTCATCCAGCGATATGGGCTGAATGGGTGCATGCATGTAGCATCTTTGCATTGATTCATGATTTTTGTCAAGCTGTCCAAGTCGGAAAAAGATTGAGAGCTGCACAGGAAGGCAGTTTGACGTAAGAGCTCTGCGTTCAAAGAGCTGCCAGTGGCTTTGGGGGGTTAAGAGCTTTCCTCTGGGGTATGCGTCTGACATAGCTGGACGCCGCGAGGCCGGTGTGCGAAAGGGTTCCAGCGTGCGTGTAGAACAGTGAGAACACTGCGTGCGGGGGCCGAGGTTCACTTTCATGCACAGAAATGGTGGAGCTGACAGTTTCAAGTTTGAGTGAGTCTCAGTGAGAGATCGATTGTTGGTCTAGAAAGAAGGTTTACACTTAAGGTCCGGACTGACCTAGGGACTGACACTTCCCAATTGCCAATTATTTTAATTCTCAATGAGACGTGTGCTGTTAGACATGAAGAAAAGTGCTCTCAATACATGCAGGTATAGGCTAAGGTACACGGATAGTAGATAAATGACTGGAAGATTGACGTATCCGTCATGCAGCGGGCCCGGGGCCTAAAAAACGTTCTTCTTCTATGCTTAGATAGTAGCTGTCAGTGATCAAGCCAGTCAGTCAGCAGAACGTTAGTTTGATACATATATATAAACTCTCTGATAAACTCTGAGATAATGCTCCGTCTAGTGCTCCGTTTAATATAGAATGACAAGGCCCAGACTATATGGGGCCCGATGGGGCCCAGATCCATACGCCCACTGTGGATAACTTACTACTACTGCCACATCACCGAGATAACTCATTGATAGTGACCATGTTTGATTTGATTTGATTTGATTTGAGGTAGGGCTTAAGCTCAAATCAAATATCCAGTCAGGGAGGACCTAATGTTTAAAGACCTATCAAATACGATCAAATATTTGATCAATATGACTTTCAACCTCAAATATGAAGGTCCCGAAAAAACTTTTGCAAGTACCGATCCGTCACGCATGCTGATTCGAATGAAAAAACCTAAATCTTCCAGAAAAATGTGAACTACGAGAGATTGCAGCATGCCCCTGACCCCGAGCGTCGAAAGGCTGCGACCACATTCCCTGTCGGTGTGGAACAGTTCCAGAAAGGCAAGGGAAAAGGCAACGGGGGGGCTGCTGACAGTGCTGGAGGGGGGGCCGCTCCTGCAGGGCCCGGCGGGAGGACCAATTTGAAACCAAAGGAGGCGGCCACAGACGTAAATGCTGGGAAGGCTGGGGGGAAACTTCCCCCTCCTGAGAAAGTCATCACTCCGGGTGAGGAAGGCTACCGACCTCTCTATATTCACCTTCAATACAAGGGGCTTGTTGTCGGCCCTGGCGCGGCACAGAAGGTAGCCGAACTTACCAACTCTGGATGCTTAGCTGCTCAGAAACAGGACGGTTCCAACACCAACAGCAATAGCAAACGTGTGCACGGTTCTCTGTCTCACCCCGTTGTCATCTCTTCGCAACCGAATAGAAGCCCAGGAGCACCCACTCCTGGAAAGCCGAAAAGCCAGAGAAAAAGCTCTCAGCAGCTCCCACCACCGATCGATTCGATTCACATTAAAGAAAGTGATCATGAAGAAGAGGAAAAGGAAGTGCCATAAAGCTGAGTGATTGTCACCTCAATTTTGGTACGTGCTCTAACTTTATCGTATCAACAAAAAGTCATATGCAATTTCAAATCTATCAATTTTACGTTCTTAATCTCTATTAGTACTAGAGTGAGTCTCAGTGACTAGTGTATATACACTGCCACACAGGCATATTTTTTTTACGGAACTGATAAGTTATAATTTTATATATATTTTTTTAAATTTTTGAAACACACATCAGAAATGTTCTGATAACTATTGTCATGAGAAAAATGATCAGAGTGACAGTAAGTCAGTGACTCAGTGAGGAACCCTAAGAGGTTAACCTCAAATCTTACCTCAAATATCAAATATTTGAGGTTGAAGCTCAAATCAAATCAAATCAAATATAATCAAATCAAACATGGTCACTATTTAACTCAATAATGATTATTGTAATAAGGCCATTATTTAGATAATAGCAATAATAATTATCCCAAACCG
>JAHBMJ010000797.1:25000-40502 GCA_018398765.1 Chromera velia | reverse complement strand
TGTGTTCTTTTATATTTAACATGTATATAAAATGAATGAAACCGTCTTCATGAAAGACAAAGAGCTTGCTCATCTTGTAAGTCTGTTTGAAGAGAAGAAAAAGCGAGTTGACAGCTGAGTTTTATGATTTTGGCATATGTCTTATTTAATTTCAATTTTGGCATATGTAAGCATCTGTCTTATTTGTTTAGATTATTTTAATCATTTAAATTAGGTCTTTAGTCTTTCTAAAGCTTTAGGGGGGGGGTTCTTCATGGTTCTTACAGGTTTTTGTCTAGGTTCCTAGAACCTAGGTTCTAGCGGTTTCTCTAGAGAGTAAGAACCAAATGATGGAGACACTACTTTGACGCAACATAGACTTGATTCTTCTTTAAAGAACCTTTAAGAATCTGAAAGAACCTTATACTAACGAGTCTGGAAAAGCAAAAAACAGTGTTAGAACCTATTAGAACCTATGTTATATTATCTTCAATTAAAGTATAAACATACACGGTACTAGGGTTCTACCTAGGAGTGCTGCCCCGTAGGAATGAGCTGGACAGAACGACCTGCCAGAAGAAGCAGGAATCATTTCATGACGTCAAAATAATAACACTGTCTGGCCGTTCCAAATCCAGCAGACGCATTCCGTCAATTGTCTTCAAGGGATGCGACAGACTTTAAGCCTCCAGAAAAATTATCGGGGATGACTTTCCTGACCTCTCGGTGGAAATAAAGAATGTTGTTTGGGAAGCCCGAAAGATCACTTTATGACTGCCACTGACTGCAACTGCCAAACACCATGTAGCATAGTAATCCTTCCACGAGACTTTGCCCCATACATAAGCTGTCCAGCCCTACTGGTATGGGTTAGACCCTAGTATTGGAATGGTACCAATTGGAGCACTTGCCAGTACAAGCTCCACAGCGCAACAGAGAAAAGTAGAGGATACACCGCGGTCATGATCTCTCCGTGTATGCATATGCATGTTGTTTGTTAAGAGATATGTTTCATCTGACGCAAGCAAGCTTGCGAACGGCCCCGGAAAGCAAGAAAAATGAGAACTTCACGATTGACGCACGCCGGCCAGCCGATTGGGCAGTCGCGCCGACCCCCCCCGCCCGCGGAAAAAGCCGCAGAACCCCCCTTCCCCCAGAAAAAAAGCCCGGGGATGTAGTCTGTCGCTTTCCGGGGTCACTGACGCACGCATGCATGACGACGCGGGTTCATGCACGCTTTTTTGGACCATTTGGGGCGGGATCTTTCCGGTGCCTTTTTTTGGGGAAAATCGGGTAATCGGGTCTGAAGTCTACCTAACGCACGCACATTTGGCGCACATTCAGCCTTTTGGGACCGGGTTTTTGCTGAAAGACAGCGTACATGCGTGCATGCATGCACGTGGGCTAGGGTATTTCTGTTTTCTAAGTGCCCCCCGCTTCGCTTTCCGGGGCTATGCCGGCCGGCCGGGGCCCTAGCTGCATGGGCCTCGCGCGCATGTTTTGATGATGCCGGGCCCGGCCGGGCCGGCCCATGGCCGGCGCAGAAAAGTATTAAATGCATGCATGCAGTCGCGCGCTAAACGCGCGAAGCCGGCCTGCAAAATGTATTGTTTTTTTTCGAAAAAAAAAACACTGTATATATACGAATTAATGTTCAGGGGTTCCGGCTGCCATGAGGAAGCTAAGACACGTCTGCTGCCAACCGTTGTTCCTGGAGAGGCATCTGTTCCTGGAAGCGCTGACCTTTCAGAGAAGTTCAGCCTGCAGCTGTATTCAAAGCAATCTATTCGATCTGTGTCCAGATTTGCAACGGCTCTCACCTCAGTAGCTAGTATTTGACAGCGTGCAACACCAGGTGCAACACCTGAGAGAACTGGCAGTCTCTGACTGAGCAGTCAAAGTTAGTGGGAGTGGAAACAATTGCGATACTCTTTTCACGTTCTGCCCTTGCATCTCCGTACCCGAACTAGAAATGATTTTGAAGCCTGGTACAGAAGTACGGGGAAAATGGGGGGAAATGAGAATTCTTGGACGACAAGGAGAGAGATTCCAGGTCATGTACACTTTTGAACAGAGAGGCAAAAACGGGCAGATCGTTAAGAAGGCGCAACGAAAGCACTGGACCGAGGAGCAGATCATGATGAGGGCGCACGATTCAGTGAGGGCTCATCAGCGTCAGAGAAGGAACTCCAGATGCAGCATGGAACAGAGATACCGTGTTCTCGGACACTCGACGCGAGCAGAGGACTTTACCTACGGTGTCGTGGACTCAGAACCAACCACAGAAGACGAGAGCCAGGAAGGCCAAGGTGAGTCTGTGAGCTGGGCAGACTGAAGGACAAACGGAAGGCAGTTGTGGAGAGCACGCCACATCACCTGTGTTTCAATGCATGCTAGATCTGAATGTGTGTCATCGGTGTGTCATTCTCAACCCGGGCCCTTCTTCATTCTCCCGAGTGTGTTGAGGGCTGTCACAAAGGTGCAGTATGACTGTGTGTTCATGCAAATGTATACTTTGCTGAGTGATGATATGCTAAGCCTTCCATCCGTATAGACCGATCCCCTGACAGTGTCTCTTTGCACCCTAATTCATTCCCAAATGCAGGATCTTCCCATCCAATCCTTCCTTCAGAGTCCGACCCTAAAAAGTACTTCCCCGAGATCGCTGCAATCTTAGAAAAGCGCAATCGAGAGAGGGCTCTATTGAAGCTGAGGCGCACTTCCGTTTTCCCAAGGAACTGCACCCAAACTCTGAAAAGAGGTGAGGCACTGAAATTGGATGTCTCTCCAGATAAGTACAGTCAGAACCTGAAGTAGTCTAAAACGGAATAAGATCGGTGCCGATACTGTCTCTTTCTCCCTCATTGAGTTCTTCTTTCATTGTACACACGTGTGCCTTCAATTGCTATGTCTCCTGTCTCTCGATCTCCGTGCAGGTGGCTCGAGCGGGGACGCATGCTGCAGTGCCCTGCCGCCGTCGGACGACTTGAACAAGTCCGTCTCCGCTTTCCTTTCCGAACCCTCTACGGAAGGCCGATGCGCGAGTTTTGACTCCCACAATGAGGAACCTGCCCTTTTGCAGCCTGTCAGTGAGGGCGCAGAAACTCTCCTACTCCAGGTCCTCTCCCTGTTCACCTCGAGAACCTCTGTGCCAGAAGTGAGGGGCGGTTCCGAAGTGACATTCGCAAATGCAGATTCTGCGGCGGAGTCCGGCAAGCTGAAGGCTGACAGAGAGTTCCACAAGCCCAACAACTCAGCGACCGCTCCCCTCCAGGGCGACGTGTCTGTCGCTGCAGACGGTTCCGTGGGCGATACGCCGGCTGCAGAGGCAGAAGGCTTTGCGTTTTCGGATGAAACAGCAGAAGCAGAATCAGACAGACACACAGCCATCGCGGAGAAGGTGAGCTGATTATATTTGACAACAAGAGGCCCGCATTCTCTGATGAAAACAATCAAGCTGCAGTCAATCAAAATTGATTCGTTCGGATTCGTTCGTTCAATGTCTTCTCTCTCTCTCTCTCTCTGTCTCTCTCTGTCTCTCTCTCTCTGTCTCTCTCTCTCTCTCTCTCTCTCTCTCTCTGCCCCGTCTGAGGCTTCTCGAAAACAATCTGAAAAGAAAGTGGATGTCACACGGGTGAACAGCCTGCATGCGGAGTTGCGTTTTCCTTTTCTCTTCTCTTGTCTCCCTTCTAGTTGTGTTTTCCTTTTCCTTCTGCTGTCTCCCTTCTAGCGCCCCCGTACTTCCGCTCACTGTTACATATTTCACATGACGAAAAAACCCAACCAATCGTATTGCATGCTGGGTGATAATTTTTTTGTTTTTTCTCAATTCCTTGCAGCCCTCTGTTTTGGAGTCTCCAATCATAACGGCCACGACCCCCCACGACCAAATCGCCGTCTCCGCCATTCGGGCCTCCCCACGGACGCTGTACTCACGCCCGTACCCTGAAACGCTGAATGAGTGCATCCGACCGAACGTTCTGTCACCTTTTGCAGCAACTTCCTCTTCCTATGAAAGGATTGTCTCCCACCAGTTCTTTCCTGAAATCACGGTGAGGGAGTGTGACTGGAATGGCGACACAGTGACTGAAGAAGGATCGATGCTCAATCGCATCGTCACGACGTCGCCACTCGTGTACGCGTCTGCGCAGAAGGACTTCGTTCGTCCGAAAGGCCAGGCTCAGATGCAATCCGAGACTGCGCATGAGCCTCAGGGGAAGAAGAAAAGCGTCAAGATTCCGGGGTCGGGGCGAGACCGTCACTCACTCAGGGCTTTCTTCGGGCGACTTGCAAAACGCTTGGAGAGAATCGGGATGAAAAATCAAGTGAAGGATGAATAAAGGAAAAAATGAAGCAAAGGAGAGAGGGAGAAAGGAAAGAAGGAAGAGAGGAAGGGTGAAGAAGGGACAAAGAATGAGAGAGGGATTCCAGAAACGCAAAAGTAAAGAAAGGAGAGACTTCAGGTCAAATTAAAGGCAGGTCAACGTGCATTGGCCCGCTTCACATTCTCTTGCATGCCTCGAGAAGTCATGCAAAGTTTCCCTTCTATTCCCTTTCCTTGAAGCTCCCGTTATTTGTCTTCGTTTGTTCTTCTGCCGCATATCGAGTGTTTGTCTTGTCTTGTCTGGTCTGCACAGAGGTCGGCGTGATTCGACCGCTTGACATTCTCTTGCATGCCTCGACAAGCCAAAGCTTCCCTTCTCTTCCTTTCCCTTTCCGTCTCGAGCAGATCGTATCTTTGTCTTGACTCGTCTGGTGTGCACAGAGGTCGGCGTGATTCGATCGCTTGACATTCTCTTGCATGCCTCGACAAGCCAAAGCTTCCCTTCTCTTCCTTTCCCTTTCCGTCTCCAGCCCATCACATCTTTGTCTTGACTCGTCTGGTGTGCACAGAGGTCGGCATGATTCGATCCGAGTCGCTCAACATAATTTCTCTTCGATGCCTCGACAAGTCTAGACAAGTCGGACACATTCAAATACTCTCTTTTCATACCTTTTTTGCCCTCCGCTTCTTTTCTCTCCTGGCTGCTTCGAAACTCCAGCGTCTTTGTATGTGTTTGTCTTCTTGTCTAGTCTCTCACTTAACTAGACTGTGTAGGCACTGTAGAGCGGCATGCATGGCTTGCCTGACTATGCTCGATTGTCGGTAAGACTCGGTATACAGTCCTTTTTTCATTTTTGAATGGGAAAGTCCTAGATACAGTCACTAGTACAGTCACTGTGGGTATGGTAACCATGACTGTGGCATAACACTGCATGCACTAGTATATCCCTTCCAGTCTCTATAACGCTATCTATACAGCGCTCTTAATTCGTCAGAGTCAGCCTGTTCTAGTAGTCTATCTGTTATAAGCTATATAATGCTACTAGTAATCACAACAGTGCTCTAAGGCACCACTAATCACTAATCACTAATCATTAATACTATATACTAGTATATTGGCTTCTAAGCGCCCTTGAGTCGGCCCTCAGTCAGGGCCTCGACGCTCGAAAAAACACTTTTACAAACTTCAAACTCATCATCATTTTTTTTTAATTTCTCTTTTTTCTTTTTTGCTCATAAATCTTCAAGTTAGCTTATCCAAATAATCCTATCCTCTCCAGCCCGGACCAGGGGGGGACTGTCCGATGCAAACGCCTCCTAAAGTCCCCCTCCTCATCCTTCAATCTAGCCTTCAGGGCGGAACATATCAATCAATCAATCAATAAAAAAAAAATCAATATTAAAAAAAAAAAGTCAAATCTAGATAGAATATGTACATTTAAATTCATCTAAAAATTAATCTAGAAATTAATATTAGACTTAAGCAAACTCTTTTTTTATATATAACTTAGGGAGCTACATTTCATTTAAATTTCTGCCTGTTTGATTCATTGCATATCGGCAGTCACCCTTGTGACTATTTCTCTTTAATAATTTTCTACACCTAATCACTCGTTGTACCGAATGCCTCCTGTCTCGCGAATGTCTTTTAACACCTGCAATTTCATTTTTCCATGTGAAAAATGAACACACATGTGGGAGCGAAGCTCGCATGAACATAAAAGTCACTTTTCACGGAAAAGGGGCACCAGGGAGCTTGCTTCTTCCTGTGCAGATACACAATGAGCATCCATCCAGGAATGTAGTAAGGCGCAAATCTCAGACCCCCTTTGGGTTACTGCAGAGAACCCGACAGCCATGAGCTCACTATGGCCCACAGAAAAGCATTCGCTCTACGGAGAATGAGGTGTAATTGCTGCGGAAGCAACACAGCCGAAGGAAGAAAAAGACACGCTTCCATTTCACTGCGATGAGCGTCTCCATCTGACCTTTTGCATTTTGCTTTGCACTGCAAAGATTGGCCTCTTTCCCCTTCTGAGCAGATACAGACCGGCCTCCAGAGACTCAACAGCGTGTCCCGAGTCTCCCATCAGCCTGCAACCATCGACCGCAGAATGAACACAAATAAGTGCACACTGGCAAATAGAAGCGCAGACAGAATCACACAGGAGAAGCCCAGTCCGGAAAAAATGATGATCAGTGCAGCTAAGGGAAAACAAGTGTGGGGCCTTTGATAAGATTGAAATACAAAGGAGATCACAGGCGGCTTTGCAGGGTTGACGGCGGTTGAAGAAAGGCAGCCCAATCGAACACGACAATGCGTAAACGCACACATGAATACACGCAGTTTGAGACAGGGCAGAGTATGGTATGGCCGACGAAAAAAGAGTAAATGGGACAACGAAAGGGCAGGAAAGGCAAGGAAGGAGGGCAGCTTCTGCGTTTCTCATTCACTAACTGACTGACAGAAACGCTCTAGCTGCCCAGTAAAACGCGTGGGGCACTGAGTGAGCAAGAGGGGCTGGAAGATTCGTGGAGAAGGCCTCTAGAACCTGCAGGCGTTAAGTGGTCGGGTGATTGGCCGCATAAATTCCAGATCAAGAAAGGAAACTCACTACCTGAACTGCTCATAATTCATGCAAAAGAAGATGAAAAGCAATATCAAATGAGACGTGGATTGATCGACGCATTGGGCAACGACGCGATGCTTTCTTTTCTCTCTTGCTTTTTCTCTCTTTCTCCGGTCTACCAGAAAATAGAGGCACACAGGCGATTCGGTCTCTTCCTTTCTTTCTCATTCTTCTTCCCTGCCGGCCACCAACAGCCACGCAACAAGAATGCTTGACTGACCTCGCGCAAGTGGGGGACGAGTGCACCTGCCGCTGTCTGGGCTCCCATGTGGAGGAGTGCGGCTGTCCGGAGTGTCAAGGCGGTCACATGGGCCCCGGCATGCCATCGTGAAAGAGCAATGTCGGCGTTCCGCGCTTCCGGAGCCACTCCCGCCTCCCTCTCCTCTATTTCGGCCCGGCGTTCCGCATATGCTCTCGCGCACACGTCGCCAGAGGTCGAGATGTATCTTCCAAAGAGAGACCTCGGATGAACTGACGAAGGAAACGCAGGCGGGTCTCCCTTTCTGTCGACTCGCGTGTCGGCAGACATTCCGCCTGGTGTCTCTGTCTCCGTCTCTCCACCTGTTCGCTGAGGGAAGGCGACAGAAGACAGGCAGCTCTGTGAGGAGGGGACCAGGGCGTTGGGATGGACGTCCAGATTCGCGATGGAGGCCTCCAGAGAGTCAGCAGCAGCCAGCGCAGCCCGACCTGCATCAGATGAAGACAAGCAGTCAGACAGTGAAGAAGGAGAATAAAAAAAGAAAAAGGATGCTGATAAGAAAGAAACACCCCCACCCTGCTCTCTCTTTCTGCGCAGCCCGACCTGCATTAGATGAAGACAAGCAGTCAGACAGGGAAGAAGGAGAAAAAAAAAAGGAAAAGGATGCTGATAAGAAAGAAACACCCCCACCCTGCTCTCTCTTTCTCTTTCTCTCTCTCTCTCTCTCTCTCTGTGTGTGTGTGTGTGTGTGTGTGTGTGTGTAAATGTGTCTGTTCGTGTGCCTCAAAGAAGAAACAAGAGAGCGATGAAGAACGCAATCATGGAGGCACACTGGCTTTCTCTTTGTTAGCCGATCCAAAAAAGAGGGCGCGTCTGAGCATGCAGCCCTTTAAAACTCCTTTCAAATTGCCCACCTGAGGGGAAGTCTCTACAGACCGCAGAGGCAGATCCCTCTCCGACCAGACACACGCCAGCATGAACTCTATTCAAGAGGTTGGGCGGGAGTCTGCTGAAGTGTTTGAGGAGGTACAGAAGCTCGAAGGGAAGAAGGAGAGCAGACTCAGCAGGGTCTTGCAGGAGACGCACTCGATGAAAAGCCGCAAGCTTGCCTGCAAGGAGACGGAGAGAACGGAAGCACGGCAATGACGGGGGATTGACTGCGACCCTCCTGTAGACACTTGTTGCAACACGGAGGACTGTGTGTGCTTGTATTCCTCAGAGAGAGCACTTGTCACAAAGAGAAACAGATCTCAAACGACCACGCAGGCACGGCATGCATGTATTTGCAAAANCCCCGACACACACAGAGCGCGCGCGCGCGAGAGAGAGAGAGGGAGAGAGAAAGCGACGTACCGAAGTCCTCTTTCACCTTTGCCCGATCCCCTCCTCCGATAGAGAAAGCTGCGCCCTCCATGTTAAATGACTGGCGCTCCCCCTTTGCACTGCCAGCCGATGTTCCGCTCTCCACGCCCCCAGCCCCCGAAGGAAGCAGGAGTGCTGCCGAGGGGTGTCTCTTTGCAGAGAATGCAACTGCTTCGCAGGCTTCCAACCACAAAACCGCGTCTAGAATCTCTCCGAGCATCAGAGCACACGCTGCGACCTGGAGACAGAGACAGCACTGCGCCTGCAGACATCATGAGAACAGTAAAATGAGAAGGTAAATGAAAGCGACAAATATTTGCAGTATGCGCCAGCACCAGCAGACCAGCAGAACAACACACACAAGGTGGCATGAGATTGCGATGATTTCCATCGGAACAAAAAACAACATTCACTGCAGCACACAAGCGACAGACTTGTCATTCTATTTCGACACAGACATGTCTCAAATTTGCACGCAAGGGGGGAAGAGGCCCCAACTGAGAAGCCAATCAATCTCCAACTACAGTCGTACGTCTGAGCCAGCGGTAGAATAAAAAAGATTCGAACCACCAGGAAAACAGAAGAAGAACGCAAAGACGGACAGGCAGACAAACAGCAACAAAAACGAAGAAACACACATACATGTTACGAGAGAAAACGGAAACAAAAGAAATGCATGTCTCTTGAAACCTAGGGCGACTTTCTTTTTGCGGGAGTAACAACACAAATGGACGCCATGAACAGGTCTGTACCACATATGTATCTGGTTGAGTACGTTCATTCCCAGTCTCTCCCCCCCTTGATCCCTCTGCTCACATTCGTTGGCAGGAGAACGCTCTTCTCCGTGTCCCTCGTGCACGAGGCCACCGCATGGACGGCTTCGATTCCCCTCCTTCCTGTCCCCATACAGAGGTGTGCTGGCGGCTTGATGCGTACAGACACAGAGGCCACCTCGAGCAGGAACGAGAGTGCCGGCGCCCATTCGCATTTCATGAACAGGAACCAGCCTGCAGTCATCACCAGAAACAGACAGACAAACAAAAAAAAGAGCGAGAGCCAATCAGTGTGACACCCAGTCAGAATGACGACTTCATGCGAAAGAAACCGACAATCTACTTCGCTTTTGAACAGTATCTGCATTCTCTGCGCAAGACACGTCTTCTCACTCTTCCGCTCAGACTTTTGTGTCTGTTCAGATAGTGTAAGAATTCCTTTTCTCCAATCAAGTTAATGTGCACGTGGACATGTTTCCCTTCAGACATCTGCAGTTCTGTCGGCTCATTCTGGGCGATGACCGTTCCTAGTTGAGGCACTCACCCATCTCATATTTGAGGTAGAAGGCGTGTCGCACCAAAGCCTCAGGGCCCGGAATGGAGGGAGACAGAGGGTCCGTAGGCTCACGGCGTCTCTCCAGAGTCCCCTCGTCCCCTGCACAGGCGTTCAGGGCCCGTTGGACCAGAAACACGGCGTCCTGAATGCACCCGTGGCGCCAGGCAAGCACGGAGGCCGCCCAGAGAGGGAGACCGGAGGCCGGGTGCCTCTCAAGTACAGAAGTCAGGAGCTGGCCTGCAGAAGTTGTTGTGTTTAATTCCATGGAGTCATCCCATCTACCTGTTTGCGCTGACAGTCTGTTGAGATCCTTACAGACACTTCAAGTCCATGCAGGTACCTTACAAAGAAGCAAAGCTGCGGTAAGAAGAAACGAATAACAAAATGACGGAGTGCATGGGGGGAACGGGGAGGTGTTAGAGAGAACGAGTACGATCGAAAGAGAAACAAGGTCAAGAGAAAATATTGAAAAGTCATGAAAAGTCCTCTTCTCTTGTCATATGATTCTCCCCCCCCACCTGCCCTCTCGACGTCAGGTTGCATGTCCAGGTGAAACAGAGAGAGCACCAGAGCCGCCAGAGGTGCCCGCGGCTGCACGCACAAATGCATGAAGGCAGGAAGATGAGAGAGAGGAAAAGCATGCAACCCCACGTGGGCACATGCATGATGGAAGCATAGACATCGGGGCTCTCTCTCTCTCTCTCTCTCTCTCTCTCTCTGCATGCGGCACCTTGAGGAAGCGCCAGCCACTTCATTTGATTTTCAGCCATTCGAAATTACCAATGCTCTTTTGCTTCACCGATCACACAAAAGCCCAGACGGCACGAGTGTTGGATGCCTAGGGCAAAAAGAAAAGAAAAGAAAAGAGCAGAAGAGCCCATGCGTGCAGACGCCGACCTCGAACGACAAATGAGGAAGAGCTGAGGAAAAACTCACCAAGCCAAACCGCCATGCACTTCGCGGAGAGAAAACCAAAGCCACCCATGGCCATGCAGTCACTCACCCTGTTGCCTTCCACTGCGCATGCATCCAGGTATCTTCGTCCCCTTTCTTTGTCGACAACAAACCCGGCCAGGCGCAGCAACGGTGCAATGGACCCCGGCACAAGGGATACGATAACATAAAAAATACCCAGGCCAGTCAACGCTCTGCTGGCAAGACATCGGTGGCATGTCGAGAGAAGTTGCAGAACGTGTCTATCCACAGGAGGCTGCTTTGACGAGAGTACCTCTTCATCCTTTTTTCTCCTTTCCTCTGCTTCCAACAAAGTTTTGAATCGCGACGAACACGAGCACTGCAACGCCCTGTCCCATCTTTCCAGTCTCTCTCTGTCTCTGTGATCACTCTCAAGCCTTTTGCCAGAGTACACAGATACCGCCTCCCCCTCTCTATCTCCTTCTTGAGAGTTCATGTCCACTGCCGCAGGGAAGGGCAGTGGAAAATCGGCAGCAGAGATATTCTCCTCGAATTCTTCTGTCGAGCCAGAGACCATACCGGCATCTAAGTCATCAGTCGCACGGACGGGAGAGGCCTGCTCACCTGAACTCCGCGGACATCGTCCATGGGGGTCAGATAGGCCAGAGGAATTCAGAGGATTCGTAGCAATGGACCCACCTCCCCCCCCGTGTTGAGACTGGCTCGGTACGGAAGATTCGCTAGTCTTCTTATTGCAGGGGATGCGAACGGGCGCAGTCCGAGCTATCATGGGGCCCCGGGGCCCGACAGTTGCCGGGGCCCCATGCTGGTCTTCCTTTTTGATAATGCCAATCTGAGACCACCTTGGAGGGGAGGCGGCGCGTACAGGGGGTGAGGGGGAGCGGGACGAGGTCGGCTGGCGGTGGTGGGGGTTATCTTCTGAGGGCGGGCTTGATGTGGTGCTCTCCCTCTGCTCCTGTTCGTCCACAAAGGCCGAGATGAGGGCGGATTGCGACACTTCTGCAAGGAGGAAGGGACAGGAGAGCAGACAAGAGGAAAGGAGAGGGGAGGGGGGATAAGACAGGGGAGAGAACGTAAGCAAGCAATGAGGGCAGGAAAAAAAAGAAAAGAGGCACAGAGATGAGATGCAGAGGCCCAACTTCTTGACGTGAAACGGCAAATCGACTGCCGTCCGGACACACGACGAGTGAGTGCCCAATCACACACACACACACACACACACACACAGAGAGAGAGAGAGAGAGAGAGTCACTCAGTTGGTGATGGAGAAGCAAAGCACGGGCCAGCAAAAGAAGACTAGGGCATCATGCGGTTCTTTAACCGACCGACCGACCGACCAATGCGTCGCAGGAGGAGCCAGGCCTGTCGGAAGACAAAGAAAGCCTCGATGCGATGACCTTGGAGTGCAGTCAGGACAGATCGGAAAAGAAGAGCATCAGCAGCAAGGGAGTCCAGAACCTCTTGTGCCGCCACTTCACGAAACTTTGAAGACGAGAACAAATCTTTTTCCTTTGTCCTCGACTGGTGAACTCTCAAAGAGAGAAGCCGCAAAGTTTCCCCTTTCACATTCCGCAAACGACGCTGTAGCCCCTCCCGAAGCCGGTCCGCATCTAGGGCCCTCCTCCAGGCGGCCTCCAGGTCCGTTCTGCGGCCGCTCACCAGAGCCTGCACGCACGCATGCACAGTCAGTCACAGTGCAAAAAGGAAACAGCCAAAAAGCACGGAAGGAATTTAGTCAGTTAGAGATGCTTCTCCAACACTCATCTGGTCAGAAGGTTGACAACAGGCCGGCGTCTTTTCTTCGCTTCCTCTCGATCATCTCTTTGCCTCGCTTTCTCCACTTTGACAACTCGATTCCTCTTCTCCCATTTCCTCAGTGTGCTCTCAGTGTCCGTCTCCCACAGCAGGAGAGCAAATCTTCCCCTTTTTTTGTTTCCTTCTTTTCTTTTTTACTCCAACAAAAGTCGACTACTGACCCTGAAGAGTGCCACTTCGAGGTGTATCAATGCGGCCTGCGAGTTCTCACCCTCCTGCAGGTACGTGACGAGTAGAAAGGGAAAATTCAAGTAGAAACGGAAAATTCAAATGCTAACGAGAAGAAGGGGAAAATTCAACTTCGGCCGAGGCGAAATATCTTCTTTCTCATCTTTCTTCGAATAAACACGCGGGCTTCCCATGTGTGCACGTGGGAAAGTGGATGAATGTTCTTCAAGAGACCTGCACCCCAAGACGCTTTCAATCCGAATCGGCAGGAGATGATGGTGAGAGGGAGAGAAGGCGTGCTTCTTAATTGCGTTTGACTGGCTGACCTCCTCCTCGAAAGTTTGCAGTTCCCTCTCGGCGGCAGTCAGCTGAAAGTCCCTGCACGCGCACCCAAACAAAATGATAAGCATGAGTGCACGGCAAGAAAGAAAGTATCAGAGGAAGGGTTAGAAAAAGAAAGAGATGGAAAGAAAAAGAAGAAGCTGGGCCAGTAAGGCGGTGAATTGAAGTGAAAGGAAGAGGGAATGAATGAATGAATGGATTGATGGATGGATGACAGAATAGATGAATTTACGGGTGGATGCGTGGATGTATGTACGAAAGGATCGAGATTTGAAAGAGGCCGATCGTGGGAGAAGAACGGACTTATCCATCGCACAAAGCTACCACCCAAACACCCACCTGCCTCTCAGCAACCCCGTCATCCACAATTTCATCATGAACATCAACTCGATTATTGACCCCCCCCCCCACAAAGAGGGAGAGAGCGATATGAAGCAAGCAAAGAATTCTTCCCTGCTTTGACCGACCATACGAGGTCATGAATGAAAGACAGCCGCCGATGAACGTCGACTCGCATAGCTTTCTCCATTTCATTTGTATTGTTCGCGCAAGTAGAAGACGAAGACCCCAACCCCCCCCCCCCCGAAGAGGTGTTAATATTATCTGAATTTTTTCTTCCCCCGTTGCTCAAACCGGAAGTCACCAGCCTCCCATTCCGGTAAACCATTCCTCTCTCCGCCCCCCCCGCTGCCGCAAATGCCAAGCTCTCTCTTCCCCTCTTCTCTTGAATCTTCCCCATCCCTTTTTGCACATCTCTCCCCCCCCTTCTCCCATGAGGCCCCGTCCTCAAAGAAGGCGGAGGTCTCTGCACAGGTCCCTCTCCGTCTCCCTCACCCCCGTCTACGTCCTCCCAAAACGCCAATCCATCAAGGTCAGAAGAAAACTCCAAAGCCCCGGGCGAATCATCTGCACCCTCGTCTGCCTCAGCCACTGCTTCTGCATGCGCGAATCCATGCACAAGAAGCAGTGTGTATGGTTTCGTACGCTGTGTACATGCTCATCTTTATTTCACACGCTTTCTCGGAATCAGTCCACAATTACACAGATTAAAGCAAACAGCCTTGACCCTCCTTTTTCTTGACATCCTTTCCATAAACAGGGATCAACTGCCTGTCTGACCTGTCATGGGCTTCTGTGCAGGAGAGGGGGTGCCCGCACCGCTGTGCGTCCGCTGAACGCGTTGGCGGTGTGAGAGTTCCCCCCTGTGGGTGCGTCTCTGCCGACTCTGCTGGCTTCTTTCGCTCCGGCTGCCCAAATTTTGAGTCCTCTTTTCCCTTTCCCTTTCCCTCTCTCTCCGCTCTGTGCCTGCTCTTTCTCTCTGAGCGGGAAGCGGCTGCTTGGCGAGGGCTGCAACGCACGCGCAGAGCAAGTCAGAGAGGAAAGAAAAGGAGTGGAAGAAGGAAGGAGACGGACGGATGGCCGAGAGAGCCAGACTGAAGAAAGTCCTCGCAAGGCGCCATTTCTGAGATCATCAAAAACTAACATACCGAAAAAAAAAGATGACATTGAGAGCAAAACACGGGGGCGAATCCTTCGCATGAAAGAAAAGCTCTGCTTGTCCGCCTGTCTGTCTGGTCTCGTGTGCTTGGAGGCCTGCGAGATGGCTTTCAAAAGAACAGAAGGAGAATCACAACTTGCGGAAAGAACAAGGAGGCGCTTCCTTCACCACCCATAATGGAACTTTTTTCACTGAAGTTCTGTATGTGTGCAGATTGCATCGGTGTGATTTCGGTTTGCGACAAAGAAGGTCTTTGAGGGATTCTCCTCACCGACCCTGTAAGTCCTCTGCGTCCAGAGAAGCAAGATCGAGCTGTGAGAGGTCCACTTCCAGACTTGCTGCAAGAGAGAGGGAGAGGCTGCAACCCTCGGGCTGATCCTCTGAGTCCCCCCCTCGGGCAATCGGCGCTGTAGTGCCGAAACGGTGCAGGCCTTGCACAGCGGTAGACGGGGAAGGGTAGACATGAACTGCGGCCGAGTCTTTTGGGTCTTGCGGAGGCGGTCTCGGTTGGGGCAAGGCGAATACAGTAGCAGAAGCGTCACCAGGGGAATCGGTAGGGGAGGCGTTGGCGCTGCTCCCTGGAGCTAGAAGAACAGAGCGTATGTCGGCGGCCGAAAGATCTTCGTCGCCCTCTCTGTCTCTCTCATCCTCCCCTGCCAGAGAGTTGTTGTTCTTGCGGAAGCTTGGACGCTCTCTCTCTCGCTTGTTCGAAGCACAACCTGGACTGCGCTTTCGACACTCTCTTGTGGCTCGCACTTGCTGTCTCTGGGGAGGCTCCGGACTTGTCTCAAGGGTCAAACTCGAGGAGTGGAGCATTCTGTGTTGTTGATCAGCAGAACAATTCAGGTTGGCTGTCTTGCTGCTCGGATGTGGGGCTGCCTTGGGGTATGAGGAGGAAAGCGCATTTGACTTCGGTCTGC
>JAHBMJ010000797.1:0-20000 GCA_018398765.1 Chromera velia | reverse complement strand
TACTAGGAACAAATTTTAGGAACACCTAGAGTCACCTAAAAATTGGGAGTTACCAATTTTTTTTTAGGACTAACTACCAATTTTTAAGAAAATCAAAACCCAATTTTTTTTTGGAATACCAATTTTATAACTTCTTCTAAAAAGTAAATATATGTGGAAAGAAAGAACGCTGTAATAGAACAGTGTTGCGGCTGTACAGAACTTCATAAATCCATAAGTTTTATATAGTTTCATAGTGTTATTCATGCTTGAAGTTCCTCCCGGCATGACACATCGGCAAAATATGCTTGCATGGCTTTCTTTCTCTTGCACAACCACGCAAAAACCAGATCTTCCAGAATAAAACAATCATATGAATAACGTCCCCCCTGTAGGATAAAACGTTTGCAAACCTTTTTATGATCCGATTCAAAGCCGTAACATATCGCTGTGTTCAACCCCCCAAACCGGTGGATTCACACCGGGAAGTGCGAGTAGAAGTGAGTCCATGTCTGAATCAGTGGCCAGAAACAACTGCAAGTATGGAGTGCCACAAATGAGAAAGGATGAGCGAGTAAGGAACACTTGCGTCAGGATAGTATGGACCGCTTTGAAAGACTGACACATACGGAGCAAGTGGAAGACATTCAAATACATGAAAGCTGAGTGATTAGTCTGGGTGGAAAAATGTCTGGCACGACTGAGAGCTGTGCAAAGCTTCAGAAGAGGCGGTCAAAAAATGGAGGCTCCAGCAGACTTTCCATCGACCTTCTCTCAGTGACCTCCCTTGTGCATTTCTGTCAAGCTCCTAGCAGAACAAAGAAGCTGGATGCTAAACAAAACGTTGCTGTTGAGCATATCCATTAGTGTTGTGCCTGTGTATTTCTTTGCAGGTAACATTCACTAACTTTCATGTGCCGCAGTGATCGTAATTTTTCCCTAGCTAATCAACCAGCCTTTTGAGCACATTTGAGCAGATTCGCACAGAAGTAACGATTTTCAATGCTCTAAAAAGCTTTAGATTGCTTTAAGTAATCTAGTTTTACATTATAATGAAGCTAGAATTTAGTAAATTTAAAAGTCACTTTGAATTCCACTAAGTTCTACTTTGGAGTCCACTCTGTTGTGGTTGTTCTCCTTGCTACACGGGGGTGGCAAAAGATGGGCTAAGGTAGGATTTGGGTGCAGACGTGGCACTTCAAGTCGGATGTGAAAAGGATTGCTAGCCCTGGTCAGATACGACCTGGCCGTTTTGAATGGCATCAGAACTTGAAAAACCTTGCTGTGCACACTGAGCTACCCATGCGTTCTTGTTGTTCCAAAGTCTCTCTACTATGATCTGAAGTGGGGTGGCATCCATTCCGGCACTGCTGCTGAGAGGGTAGACTTGGGGACAATTCACAGATGGCACGAGTCAGAAGCAACGTTTGTTGGTTTTTCGTTCCGATTCTCTTGGACATCCAATCTCTCTCTCTCCTATTGTGCTCTTATACAACGTCTTGATCTCCTTATGTGGCTTTTCTTCTTTTGCCCTTGTTTTTTTGGAACAGTCTGGGAGTAAACAGAAGACTGTTCAGTCAACAAACTGTTTGTTCCATTGGTCTTCGAGACTTTTGGACATCCGGACAGGGAGACTGTCTCTTTTGTCAAAGAGCAGGTCAGTGTGGTTAGCTCGAGGACGGAGTTTTTGACAGAGGGTGAGCTGATGGCTGTACAAGCTCGGTTGACTGATCGTTACTAGAAGATCCTCAGTTGCACGCTGCAGAGATATGTGGCGATCAATGTTCTGACCTCTGCATTCTATGGCAGGGGTCAGAGGGGGCTGTTCTAGGCTGAGCCAGTCTCTCTTCTTGGTCAGGAGTTTTCATAGGGGTGTATGAAACCGAGGGGGGGGTGGTGTGCAGCGCTACGAGAGCTGAGGGTGGATACCCCCCCCCGGTGTGATTCAGAATGAGGTCATCTGAAAACGCCGGACTACGGATGACGGGGGGGTATGAGGCATAATGGTGGACAAAAAAAACTCCTAACTTCTCAGTTATACAATATCCTAAAATCTTTTTACCTATCTAAGACTATCTTAAAACTCAAAAACACTAACATATCTTAAACTGTCAGACACTATTTAAAAGTGTCTTCAAACTAATCATATTACTAATATGTTACTAGCTTAGTTAACAATCATGTGCGATCTCATTTATCTGCAACTTGTCAATGACTGTGCAAGTTATCAGTAATTTTTCGATCTCCGAACAGTGAGAGATGCTGAGAAGAGAGGGAAAGGCGATAGAGGGAAAGGCGATAGAGTCATACATGCATGTATTCGATCTCGGTCCATCGAGACACCATGTATAAATGCGATACACCAATTGCGTGCAAAGAGAAGGACTGAGGAAGGAGAAGAAAACGTTGGAATACCTGACTACCCTAATGCGAAGTCATCCCGATACGTTCTGACAAGCCTATGGACCCCCGAACAGTGAGGATAGGGGCACAAACTGTAAAAAAATTCATTTTCTCCAGAGTACCCACTTTGTCCTTCCAAGCGGGGGGCTTCGGATCCATCGCCTGGTGCACACCTGAAAGGCAGTGAGTTTGAGGACGAGAAAAGTCCCACTCACTCTTCAAAGGAATGTCGATCTTGCAGGGGATACACCGCAAAAAAGATGGGTTGATAGCAGAAAAAGGGTCATTCGGATCAACGCGGACAAAGTCCAGTAGACGAGGATGCAACGACACGATCTCTTCACACTGTTCCCTTTTTTCATGAAGCTTCCTTCTCTTTGCATTCACTCCAAAATACACCAACGGAAGGGCCGTCATCTTTCCGGCCTCACTTCCGTCTCCGTTCCGATCTACACTTACAAACTGACTTCCTTCTTGATCGACACGTGGAGAAAAAATCACTCTGTTTACCTCAGATCAGCTAACATCCGATTCAGCAGAGCAGAGCGTGTTCGCCGAACTTTTTGGTTTGAGTTCTAAAGATAGTTCGCATAATTTTTAGAGACTTTCCCTGGTTTGCACACACAAAACATGTTATGGAGCATCGTTACATGCATGGGCCTCTAAAAAAAAAAATGCATACATGCATACATGCATTAAAAAGCTGAACGTCAGCCTCGGTGGGCAACTCCGCATAGACACCGGGGGGGAGTATCCCTTCTCGCACGGGCCGGTAGTAGCGGACGCTGGGGGGAGCAGTGTCCGGCGCATCGGGCGCGATTCGGAAGCGTCCGATGCCCGTCCCACCATCCATGGGCATAACGGAGCAAGCTTGAATGCCTCCTCCCCCCCGGTGTCCTAATAGGAGGATACACCCCTATGAGTTTTCCATGCAACTATATACAGCTGTCTCAATGCTATGAGAGAGACCGCTTTGTGCAGGAAGACCCTGAGTCGGTTACATGAAGGGAGTTAGTCAGACTATGATGATTGTACGTCTCTCGTTTTTTGGCTGTGTTAGTTTTGTTATCTGCGTGCTTGCATACGCTCCATAAAGTGGATCCGAGTTGCCTTTAGGAGTATTGTTTATGTATGCAAATTGCTTTAACTGTCTTTTATTAAAACAAGAATGTGCGTGGTGTGTGATGCGCCGCGGAGTGGTGTGCTTTAGCCCTGACACTCTCAGGATCTTTCTGGCACCGCTCTCGCTTACGCTGAGTCTGCCTGCATTGCATCCATATTTTTTCCTGTAGTTTCGTTCATGTCGCGCTTTTCGTAAGTTTCTTTCTGAAGTATGCATGCACGACCCGTTATGTCTCTGGACAAGATTTTTCTTCTTTAGGTTTCTTTCGATCGGTAACAGAAGAGTGCCGCCTTTCAGTGTTATGTCCGGCCTAAGTTCTTCCAGATCTTCGCTTCCCTTACTTGAGTGCGCTTGTTTCTCTTAGACTAGGCCTGGCGTTAGTTAATTAGCGATCGATCGAGGTTCTGTCTGCATCACCCGGCCTCCGTGTCATGTGGTTTTGGTCGGTGCCTAGGTTTCTAACCCTATGGTGTACGCTTCTAGAGTGCAAACCTATGCCGGCGCCTAGGCCTGGCGGTGAGCTCAATATCATCAACAAACTGAGGAGACGCTGTGCTACGAAGGTGATTTCTAATAAGTGCTTCTCTACAAGTTGGGAAGTTGATAAATTAAGTGAGTCGATGATGTTTAGCTAGCTGTTGTGTTGACAAATTAAGATTACAATGCATGTGAATTACTGTTGTTTAGCCTTAGCTTTTTCAATGTTTTTTTTTTTTGTGATAATGATTTTTAATGTTATGATCGTTGATCGGTCCGTTAGACATACGCTTTGTCCGTTAGATATACGCTTTTTTTCTGAACATTTTTTTCTCAGGGCCCCGGCATACCCCCGGAGCCTACTGAAGCCTGTAGAGGGGGTATCCTACATAGTGATCATGCACGGAATTATTAGTGAGGCTGCCGTACACATACACATGCAACCTTGAGCTAGGCACTTACTAATGCATGCATATGGGTGTCTCTGGATGTATACGCGATTTCAGCTGATTGTATCTGATTGCGAGATCGCGAATCTGTACGTATATTATAATCGATGAATCAGGTTTTTGTTATGCATGCCGTGTCCCCGTATATGAGGGGCGGATCTAGCCTAGTCTGTCAAAAGGTTCTGGTTCATTCCATCTGTTCTGAATCTAAGAACACTGCCCATATATCACTTTTACTGCGGCTTATTTCTTAAGTGGCGGTACTAAAGTAGGACTCAGAGAACGACGAAAAGAGGGGAAAGGCAGGGCAAAAACTTTCTGATAAACTCTAAGGGTTGATGATGATATTTACATAATAGATCTCATAGTAATTCAGGTCCAGGAAGAAAGGGGGGGTCGATGCAACATTGCAAACTAAATACATGGTAGGACGGATCTCGCCGTTTCACGCACACGGCACAACACCACAAAAATCAGAACAACACATATGAATGTGCCCCATAAACAGGGCTCGCACGGACTAACGCGCAAGCGGCCCTGGAAAGGAACTAACGAATAACCACGCATTCGATGGCTTAACAATCACCCCCTGACCGAACGCCGAACGAAGGCAGGAGGGAACATATAGGCCGTCACCATATAAACACAAAATCTCTTACTCAATGAATCGTTCAATCACATATCAATTCATGCTTAGCCTAGCAACTCGAGAGAATCGAGTCGCATGAGCAGACTTCGCAAAATTCAGAACCTTTCTCTTAAGCTCAACTGCACCCCCCACTTTACGCTCTACCGAAAGTGCACTCCTCCCTTTCACTCTTTCCACAATGAACTTCATATGCTTATCGGCCCTCTGATCCTTCGTAAACACCCACAACACTTTCGTGCGGAGCGCACAAAGCTCTTGCCGAACGTACTTTAGCAGACCATCCATGCGAGGCTCTCTCTTTGAGGACCCGCTCTCCAACTGTGCAAGCAAAGGGGCACTGTCTGTGTAAATCTCTACAGAGGGAGACTTGCCCCACAAAGCAGACACAAGCTCCTTCCACTGGAAGGCCTGACCAGGAACGACACCTTTGGAAGACCCCATCGGAACGACACCTCTGGTAGCTGCACATACACCTCATCATTTATTGGTGTAGTCAAGAATGCAGTAAGCATATCTGACTTTCCGACCGACTACTTCTTTCCAGCCATAAATACAAAGCAAAACAAAAGAGCCCACCAGGAGGCCGTTCCACTGAATGTCTCTACATTCTTCCTGTCGTCTTGAAATCCTTTGCAGACCAGCCTAGCTTTCGGCACTCTCTTTCTTCTTTTCATCTTCTATGTAAGCACCCATCGTGTCTTCATGACTCTTCTCTTTTGTAGCACTCTCACTCCATTTATCTTCAACACTTTGTTCTCAGCAAAGCTCTTCAACTCCTTTTTCATTGCCTCATCATGACTTCCACTCCTCACTTCCTCTTCTGTTGCGTCGAGGTGACCTTTTCTCGGATTCATATGAGTCATCATTTTCTCTATCACTTTCTCACTCACTTCAACTCTCTGACTTCTTCCTTTTGCACCTCTCTGCTCTCTCTTCCCTTCAATCTTCCTGTTCAGTTTCTCTCTGTTCTCTCTCTGCTCTCCTTTTTCCTCTTTCTCCTTTTCTTTCTCTCCTCTCTGTTCTTCTCTTTCCTCTTTCTGCTCATGATTCTTTGCTACTCTGGCTGACTTCTTTCCTTCCTGTGCTCTCCTCTGTACGATATCATCCTGAGAGAATTCTTTCACTTCAACTTCCTGTGCAAAACGCACTCTCTTCTTTGTCTTCTGTTTGCCAGGAAAACCTATAAACGAAACGCAGACATTCCTGCAGGCACGACATCAATGGCTTCTGCCTTAAGAAAACTTTCTTCTTCTTTCTTCTCTTCAACACAGACAGGCGCTGTCTGACTGGGCGTGCACTCCCTGCCTGACTGCTCTGCCGAAGCCTCTCTACTCCCCACGCCCTGCTGTGTAGCCCACCACTCCAGTTTATGACGCTGGAGCTGCGAGCCAACAGCACTCTGAGAGGGAAGGCAGACAGGTATAGACACATCGAGCTCACCCGCAAGGACCCTCTCCAGTTGCCTCACGGCTGCCTGGGTCACCTGCTGGGGAAGGTGAGCTTGCGGACAAGAAGAAGAAAGGACAGCTTCAGGGAGGTTACCCCCATCTGCAGAAATATCGATCTCTTCTTCATCATCAAGAGAGAAATCGGAGAAACGCGGAGAAACGATCCAACTCATCATCGACAAGCTCCTTTCTCTTGTCATCATCATACAAAAAATCACCAGACACATCAAGACCATACCAAGACTTCAAAGAAACAGCACTTGGATGAACATGCAAAGGACGCCACCTTTTCCTACTCTGTGTCTTCACAAGCATACACACAACAGAAGAACTCTCTACCCCACGGAAAATTGCGTCCTTCCCACAGACTGATTGTCCCGAGACGCCCGAGGGACGAAGATCGGAAACAACCACCAGGTCACCGACAGAGAGAAGGGAAATGGCTTTTACTGTGTCTACACCAAACATGAAAGCATTAGGAGATTTGCCAGTTCGACTGGCCATACACTCATTGATGGAATCAATGACTCCAGGTAATAGCCACTTCGCACAATACTTAGGAAGATTCAAATCAGCAAGCAATTTCTATATCAATCTCTTTACAATGCGCTTCATTTTCTCAACCTTCCCTTAAGGTTGCGGGGTATACACAGGACCCCTACGATGAAAAATTCCTTCCTCATCACAAAAGAAATCATAACCGCCTTTCTTATCCCCTTGAAACTCCCTTCCATTATCTGTCCACACCTCCACTGGTTTCCTTCTCATTCTATATTTCGCGGACAGACGCTCAAAACGATGCACCCACTCAATCAAATGCCTCACTGCCTTTCCTTTCGAAGACAAAACCATACAAGACACAAAACTACCCGTAGAATCAACAATCAAAGAAACAGGTTTCCCCCCCGGCAGAAACATCACATCCTGAAAGATTCGTTCATTTGCAGGCGGGGGGGCAGAAGACGTTCCATCAGGCGCACACTCTCTGGTAGGGATTCTTCTCATCACTGCATTCACTTCCTGATACTGACGGCAGACAGAACGAACCTCATCACACGCCTTCACAGTCATACGAGATGAAAGACCCTTCTCTTTCATGGTAGCATACAGACGGGAGCCCGTCGCACGCCTAAAACGCTTGTGCCACATCAACGTCTCTTTCAAACTCATCTGACCTTCAATGGGGAAATAAAGTTTTCTCCATCCTGCCGGAGATACGCACACTTCCTTTACCTTTCCTTTCCTATTCTGTCTAGAAGACACAGATGAAGGCTGTGGAGACCCAGACACAGATGAGGGCTGTGGAGACCCGTTCTTGTTTCCCTTATTACCCCCCCCTCAACATTCAAACATACACAAAAAGGACCCACAGATTTGTCTCCGCATATAGGAGCAGATGAACTATGCACACACAATATAAACGTTCCGTTCTCTTCACGCACTCGTGCACGAAACTTGCCTCCCCCTTTTTGAGGGAGCTCAACCCAATACGGCTCATACACTTTCTGTAATTTTAGGCCACGTATAGACACAAGAGAAACAGGCACTGACCCAGAGTAAGCAGTGCCACCGGAAAGACATGCCGTCTCCGTGCCCCCTCGTGCTGTCTCCATGCCTGGAAGCTCCACATCGACCTCACAACTTGTTCTGTGGACTCGCCCATCGACGCCCACAAACTCACACTCTCCCTCTCCTTCTCTCATCTCCACAATACAATGCCTCACATCCTCTCTAAAGAAATGTTCACTTGCTCCAGTATCGACCACTGGAGACGACTCTCGCTCACTTGCTCACACACCGTCTCGACTCCGTCTCCTGCTCACCGGAAAGGCCCCAGTACTAGTATACTCGCCCCAATCACTCTCCCTCTCTTCCTCAAGCACAGAAAAGCGATTTTTCAGAGGGAGAGACGGGCTGTGCTACCCCCAGCGTCCCTCACCCGAGTGTAGTCATCGCCTGGTAGGGGAACGGCCACACTGTCCCTGCTTCTCGGGTGCTTTCTGCCCCTGTCTGTCGGGACTAGGTGTAGGGCTCCTTCTCCTCTGCTGCTGCTGCTACTAGGGGCCTCTATGGGAGAAGCCTCAGTGTTTGGGAGGGATAGGGCGGGATAGAGGAGAGGCCTCTGCGCTGCCTCTTGCAGTCATATGCGAAGTGCCCGTATTCCTGATAGTAGTAGCACCGGAGATTCTGGGAATCGATCCCCATGTAGCCCCCAAGGTCCTCTGCTCTGGCTGCGACTTCTTCCTCTCACCTCCTGCCACCCCCCAGTGGCACTCATAGCTCTCCCCCTGCTCTGCTCTCTCTGCTGCTGACCTTGGTGGTAGTGCTGGTGCGAGTGGTGCTGGTCTCTGCCGGTGAAGGCCGTCTCCTCTCTCCTAGGATGATGGGCACGGCCATCTTTTCTTCCTCTACGGTGCTTGTCTTTGAGCTTCTCGATAAAGATGTAGAACTTGATGCGATCCTCGAGCTCCTCCCATGTAAGCTTTTCATTCAGGTCGGTGATCTTCACTCCCCCTCTCTGGAGACGGTGGTCACGGAGATACTCCTTCTTCTGTTCAAGGGATAGGGCACCTATAAAAGCGTTGACCTTCTGCTTGTCGATAATCTCCCACTTAATGTCGCCCACCTGCACAATCACATCTTTGATCCGCTTGTCCAACTCCACCCAGCTGAGGTGGTCCCTGCAGTGACCGTCACGGCGGTGCTCTTCCCCTCGCTTCGAGGAGACAGCTGCTGGGCAAGCACAGCACTCATGTAGTCCTCCACCAGGTAGTCGACAACCTTGTTGATTAGGATATTCTTTCCCTTTCGCAGATGGTGCACATCAGTCTTGAACTGTGCGTGGCCGTTGCTGGCGTTGTTGAGGGCAAGGAGAATTTAATCTCTCTATTCCTAAGTGGACCCGCTAGAAAGAACTCCACAGCTCGTGGAAGGTCTTGGTAGCGGCCTTGCTCTTAAACTTTGGGCACGTAGACATGTCCACCTTCTTGCCCTTCTTCTTGGGAGAGGAAGGCGGGAAAAAGCGGCTCGGCAGGAATGCGATAGTATGGGGCTGGGAAGGGCAGGTCTCATAGACTGGGGTCCTTGGTGAATCAACTAAGGGAGGGACAGGGGAATCGTCTTCATCTTCTTGCTTCTACTGAGGAGCTTGGCAGGGAAGCGTCAACGTAGCGGGGGGGAGGGTTGCTTTGGCAGGCTTAAGTTGGCTTCTTCTTGCTTAGGCTACTGGGCCTTGAGGATAAGATCCAGCTTCTCATTGAGGGCGGTGAACTTGGTCTCAAACTCCTCTCGCACCGACTTGAGGATGGCCTCCTTCATCTCTGTTGTAGCTCGAGTTTCCATCGTTGTAGTGGCGATCATGGAAGCTAACACACTGACTGATAAACTCTATGGGTTGATGATGATATTCACGTAATAGATCTTATGCTAATTTAGGTCCGGGGAGAAAGGGGGCGTCGATGCAACACTGCAAACTAGATACACGGTAGGACGGACCTCACCGTTTCACGCATACGGCACAACACCACAAAAATCAAAACAACATATATGAATGTGCCCCACAAATAGGGCTCGCACAGACTAACGCGCAAGCGGCTCTAGAAAGGCACTAAAGAATAACCACGCATTCGACGGCCTAACACTTTCTAAAAGTTTGTCCCCTTGGCAAAGGCTACCCTTTGATGGTGTATTATAATCTGTCGCCTCGGGGGGCAGCTCAGCTCTGCTGAGATCAGCTGAGAGGCCCTGAGATCGCACGCATTCCCATAACACATTTTTTCATTTTGAGGGGGGGGGGTTCGGTGTCTGTCTATATGTTACGGTACGTGTCATCCTAATTCTAAAATGAGCCCCTTAAGCAACTCGCACAAAGCCACAATTATAACTCGCACAGAGTTCTATACGCGTGCAGTCTCGAAAAGCATATTTTACATGCATTGCCGTGGCCTCCGCCATGCACCTGCTCACGCATATTGCAGGCAAAACATGCCTAAGCCCCCGCATAATGGTTTGCATCAATCAAATTATACGGCCAACCCCCCAAATGGCCCCCCGAGGCACTCACCCAACTGGTTGGGTGTATCCCGTATTATAATCCCATCTAAAATAAAAACATAAGAAATGCCAAGCTAAATGGGGGCCCGGAAGGCGCAAAATCCCAGAAAATGTGAGGTATCCCGTGAATGGTGCCGCGCGTGTTGCATAGCCCCGTGCCGCCCGTCTACGCAACTCATGGGGGTTGCAGCTGCCACTGGGTAAGTGAGTTCCTGCGATGGCGCACACACTCATACATGTACTGTAGTAACTTCCCACTGCTTTGGAGGTAGCAACAGGACAAACGGAGAGCTAAACCAGAGATGAGGCCTAGATAGAGAAACAAATCTATAGACTCTTCAAACTCTAGCTCAGTTTGAAGGTCTCAGTCAGCTAAGGGATATGATATCAGAAGATCCTTAGCCGTTCATAGAGTTGAGAAAATTCATAATTTCATAGTTTGGGGTTGACTTGAACTTCTGCTAGCAATGCTAAGAAAAGATAGACTCACAACCCGACAAACGGAACGAACAATCTCAGCGAGACGGCTGAGGGCGGATAAAATCTGACCGGTCCCCGCGCGAACATAAAGACAAGCTTTCTGGAGCCAGACAGATTGAACGCGGCGGCGGGCGATCGAAGCAAAGGCGGCATGCATGTGAAAAAGACCGAACAACGGTGGTGGGACGGTGCCAGGAGGTAGGACACTACATATCCCCCCCTCTCACTGGCAAAGAAATCGTACCCTCGCGATAACTCAAACACAGTCGAGCATGCGCAGAAAGGGAAAAAGAGATGAGCAAAAGGACTGAAAAGAGTACGATCACCGAAACATGATGTAAACATATATAACCAACACTGGCAGAACAGCTTCAAGCATGCAGCCATCTGAGTTGGTCAACCAGACACAGTGAGCCTATCGGTTTCTTTTCTTTTAACTTTCTTTTTTTTCTTTCTTTCATTTTCTTCTTTCTTTGATTTTCTTTCTGAGGGTGCCAGATTGCGAGATCAGCTGCTGACAGAGATCCGATGCAACCTTCTACCTTCCAGGTACTTTACCTTCAAAGTTGAAGCCCTTGGCTCCAGGCTTTTCCTATCAGACACGCCACTACTGAAGCAGCAGGCTTCGTTCGCTTTGCATCACCAGTTAAGGTCGGACAGGTGGCTACGGTTTCTATCAACCCCTCATTCATTGTTCTTTCTCTTCTTCTTTCCTTCTACTGTCTTTTTTTCAAAGTTCCAAACACAGAAACAGCAGTGGACAGAAACAAAGACAGCGGATGTACTTAGTCTGCTCTCTTTCTTTTTCTTTATCTTCAAGGAAGCTACTTTCTTCTGTCAACTACCTCTGTTGATCGATAGGAGACACACGATAGAACACCCGATAGCTTTACAGACAGTGCTAAGTGCAATTAAATTGCAGTGCCCATTGCTCTGACGAGCTGAGAGCAAACAAAAATTGCAATTATTGCAAATAATTGCCAATTAATTACCTAAAAAATAAAAAATGATGATTTTCTAGGGTATTTAGGTAGTTTATATGCCTTTCAAACATTTTTATAATCGTTTTAAGATTAAATACTAGTTTTTTTATATTGTTTAAGCGTAATATAAATCTATAAAAGTTATTTAAACTAGTTAAGAAGGCACTGATATGACTTTAATCAGTAGAAGAGTCTGTCAAGCAGAGATCCCGAGGTTCTTCATGACGATCACATCAATCCAATCATGAAGATCAATCGTCTTCTAATTGTGACCAGAGACGTGCTTCAGGAAAGTGGTGATGTTCACCTGTGCATCACCCTAGCTTCAACTTGCTCCGCTGAGTCACATACTCTGCTAACTCTTCCAGATGCTGTGAGTTGCAGTGTGCGCCTGCAGGACTGAAGCCGGAGCCCTTCTACAACGTCACCTGGGAAACCTTTTTCTTCTCTTTGCAGATGAGATATTCATACTTCCCTTTCATAATCTTTCCTTTATCATTTTTCTTCTTTGTTCCTTCTATAGGAGTCTGGTTGAAGAAGAGTTTGAAAATCTGTTCGGGAGGGAGGGCGGACATTTTAAAACGACATGGTTTGATACTCGACAGGCTCTTCTACAGCAACAAAGCTGACAGACAGATGCTGCTGCTTGGTATCATTCATAGATCGAGCGGTTTTTTACGGTCATTTTATATGCAAAACTGTAGTGATTATGACTGTCATATAAGAAGTGGAGTATATGTATATATATATATATATATATATATATGCTGTGGCGGCGTATAAGCAGTGCCGTGGCGGCGTATGTAGCCCGCGCTCACGCGGTTACGGCGTGGGGCGGGGCGGCGCCGCACTGCCAGCGCCTCCTAAACAATAAATTAAAGCTGAAAGTGCATTACTTCACTTTACTTATCAATTAACTGCTAATAATTGCTTTCGGCCGGCTCGAACCAAACAATAATTGCTTATAATTAATTGTAATAATTGCAATAGCAATAATTGCTTTCCTAGCACTGTTTACAGATAGATACGCAGGCAGACACTGATTCCGCCCTCTTCTTCTCACTCCTTTGCCTCCCTTTCTGCTTTTTATCTCCGCTGGGATCCACACGTCGGGGCCGGGGCTGGTGCCAGCGCGCAGTCTCAAAGATAAAAAGCAGATCTGGATACAGGCAGACAAGCAACACATTCAAAGGGAGACAAACGGAAAGCAAGGACACGCATCCTTCTCCTGAGGCTCCTCCCATTACCTCTTCCCAGGTTGCCATAACTTCTCTTCTTTCTTTTTAAACCGTACCTACTGGATGTCTTTGACTGATTTTCACTGACAGGCAGTGCCACGGGCCAGTGACGCGACTGATAGGGACCGAATGAAAACAAACTACTGACCCAGAGAGATGGTCGTCACACAGAGCCCCAAGTAACTGCTCCTCAGCACGACCAAAGGAACAGAACCTGCATTCAATCACATCTTTAAGAGGTAACAAAGCCAAAAACGATGGTTCAAGGTAAACATCTGCTCAACAGTGTATCATGCACTGACTTCTACAGAGAGACAAAACTGCATGCACTCGAGTACCGGAAGAATGACGAAAGCAACCCCAGCTCCTCAGCAAAGGCAAAAAGTAGTCCCAGATCCTGCGTGCAACCACTGAACAAGAAAAGGATGAAGTTCCATGGGAGGGACCCAGTCTGAGGTGCATCATACTCTGACCTGATGGAACGGCTTACAAGTATTGAGATAAACAAACTGATAAACTTACCGGAGAGCACGCAAAGGCCCCTCTGAATCCCCAAAACAGCCCAGTGGGAATCCCAAATCCTGTCTGCAGGTACATAACAAGAAGATACAGAAGTCAGAGGGCTTGAAGAAAGGTGGGCCAGTGCCTGATATAATGCAACGAGTTGTCAAGGCTACCTAGTACACATCTGAGAGGAGACGGAACCTCAAACTCACCAAAAGGAAAATGAAAACAGCCCTAGTTCCCCCGCCAAAGAAAGCAAGAGCTCGAGCGCATGCATAGAGGCACGCAAAAGAAAAAAGACGTCGATCAAAGATTGAGAGCAAGACGGGCCTCTTCAAATTTAACCACCTAGTTAACCACCACACTTGCTAACAGAACGAGACGGCCATGCCCAAAGAAGAGAGACGGCTGAGGTTCGTTCCAAAGTCTGCTTTCCCAATTATATACAAAGAATACAGCTATTCTGTTTGAAATGCCGTGCCACCTGATCCGGAAACTTCAGCAGCAAACACTTTCGAAGCAGATCCACAGTCCCACAATGTCCAGCACAATGTCCAGAGATAAATATGCAGTGTGCATCGATTGCCTTTGAGCTCAATGCGTCCTTCAGCTACATTTGCGTGCGTCAAAAGTGGCCTCTTTGATTTAATTGCAATATATCGCGATCCGCGCGATTTTAAATTCTTGTGGGCCCCGCCGCCATGCGCGCCTTAATTGCTGTAGCATATGCGCTGACGCGCGAAACACGCACACCGCGCTCAAACTAGCTCAAACACAATATTTTTTTTTTTTCTCATTAACTCTGATTGAAAAACAGAAAATCGTACTGATTGATCGCTTAAAACTCTTTGTTGTGAGCTTTTAAACATTGTTTACTATCTAAAAAAACTTGAGAGATATGGTTGTTTTGGAGACCGTTTTACTGTTGGAGACTGTTTGGGATAGATTTGTCTTATAGACGGAAAAGCCTCTTATCAAACTAAGCAAGAACGGGGCAAAACAGAGGACAGTCATTTTCTTCTCTTTCTTTTCTCAATCTTTCTTTTTTTTTTTCATTCCTCCCACCTCCGAATTCCTTTTCAACTACCATGCGCCCTCACTCTCAAGGAAGAGTACTGTGAATTTCCGGCGCAAACTGTTACAGTGGCAGCAAGTCAGGGAAAGACAGATAGAAAGATGCCAACAGCAAAGGAAGGACAGAGAGCAGATTCATTTTCTTCTTTCTCTTTCCTTTTCTTCAGTCTCCCGATATCCCCTATTCATACACATATCACAAGAGGAGAAAAGAGTCAGCAAAAACACAAGTGCTGGAGAGAGACGCACACACACGTACGAGCATAGGGAGAAACAGACCGAAACAGACAGCAACCTAATCGCGTTGCCGTCTCCACAAGTCGCCTCGAGATGGACATCGCGCTGTGCCCGCTGCCAAGGGGAGAGAGACGATACCTCCAGACCTAGAAGGATCCGGAGCACTGCAATTCTCCCTGCAGTGGCAGACATAAAGGGACAGAAGACACAAAGGGATGCACAGGCTGTTCCTTCAGGCTGACTTCTTCTCGTCATTCTATTTTAGAAACATCTGTCTCGACAGGCATCTCCTTACTTCAAGTTTATACCTCCTCATTTTCTTTCTCTTCTTCCCATCTTCTCTTGGTCTCTCTTTCTTTCTTCTTCTGGCAGAGAAAAGAAACGTCTGACATGGAAAGATTCATACACGCGTAGACTAAACACTTTTTTATTAAAAAGATCAAAGAGAGAAGACAAAGGTGCAGCGCAAGCAATGAAACGAAGAGAGAGAGAGAGAGAGAGAGAGAGAGAGATCGACCTGTAGGGGAAGCTCCAGTCAGTTCCAAACGCTTTCAAGGCGGCGCGTCGACTTGTTCTTCATACAGTTTTCCTTGTTGCCATTCTGCTTCACAAGGAGCTCAATTGGTTGCTCCCCCCCCAAGACTTAGTCCAGTGTGGGAGCGTGAAGGTAGTCGCAGGCATGTGCAGACATAAGCGCATGGTGGCGGCATCAGGCAGTCAGACAGTCCTCTGCCCGTCTCGCATGATATTGTACGTAACGTTGGGGTAGGCGATCGACTTCCCGTGCTTATCATGATAGAGGGCGGGCTTAGTGGTCTTGGCAGGCACAAACACACATCGCGCGTGTCAGTGGCTGTATGAAGGGAAGGAGGGAAGGGAACAACACGTGCTGCACACTGCTCTACTGACTGATATCTTTGCATTTTCTTCTATGGTACAGTAACCTTCCTTCTTCACGACTCTCACATGGCTTCATCAACACTCACGCTTCAACTCATACATACATTTCGTTACATTCATGCACATTCTCTTACACTTATCATTCTTTATTCTCTTCCATTCTCATCTCCCACTGTTATCTTCTATTGCCGGGTAGTAGGGCGGCTTTACCCTACACGATGATCCTGGCCAATCATCAGTCCTTCCTCCCAGTCGGCTAGGCATTAACGGAGCCCTGGCCTCTCGCAGCCATTTTTTTTACTGTTACCTTAGAAATCGCATTACTTCAGACAGCTGTAACATATGTCCTAATGGTCTCCGCACTGTGCTAGTAGGCGGCAGCACTGTGTTCAGTGGAAGAGCAGTCCTTCTACTCGAAATCTCACATGCCTGTATCTCAGTACGCATGTATAGATAGACGGATGCATGCCAATTCGATGCCAAATACACGTACGGCGCGAAAAATCAATGAATCTCGGCATGGCTCAAACACCACTCCGTGAACGATCGGTCGCGCGCACAATTTAAAATCGTCCTGGCACAAGCCGCAGTACCAATGCGCACACTCTCAATCCTGACATGCCAGACGAGCAACCGCAATTCCAACATACAACATCACGCGCGACCCCCCCCTTCGGTCTCGCCACTGTCTTTTTTCTATCGCTTCTGGCTCTGTGTACTACATAAAAGAGACGTTCGATCGAAGATCAATAGGACAAAAAGAATCGAAATAAAGAAGATACACATGTAAACATATTCAATACATCGTTGGCCTAAAGCGCTCCAGAAACGCAATCTCATTCAACCATCCTTCAATCAGATCCGTGCTGGCCGTACGGACCAAAACACGCAAATATTGTTCCTTGAGAAAATTAAAAAGCCATCGCAAGGACAGCAGTTCAACGAACATTAATGACAACTCCCTTACCATCAAACAGGTGGGTAGATTTGCGGATAACAGCATTCTTGTAACGTGATTGCATATCAGACCTGAACGCGCAGAGCGGCTGACCACACACGCATTCCCATGAACGAAACGGGGACGCAAATAAACAGAAGAATGTAACGACAAGTCACTTCCATGTGGAGTTTCCGAAGACCCATCAATGAAAGGAGAGAAAACAGATCTATTCGGGTTCTTTGGAGAGAACAGAACAACTTCTGGGGCACTCTCGAGAGTGAAGAAAGAGAGACCCAAAACCTCCTTCCCACACTGTCTCTCCAAAATACATGTACCATGGTAGAAATCATAGCGCTGTAGTGAAAGCATAAAAGGACCGTTTCTAAGAAAATTGGGAGCGACAAAACGAGCCATCAACGTCCGATCATCCATGTATCGCCTCATGAACTACTTAGAGGACTGCCATGAAGTGACATTCAGGAGAAGTGCTTTCTGATATTCCTTCCATGCAGCATAAAAACGCACGCCCCCAGGTGAACACGGACTCCCTTGCGGGAATCCCTCCACCTGAGCAACCCTCTCCCCCAACACCCGGATAGTATTTGAATTAAAGTCAACTCTAATTAAATCACACAACAAACTCAACGGAATACAGGTAGCATATGTGTGGTTTGCGTGTGTGGAGAGGAAAACCTCTTGTTTCTTCTTTACGCACCTTGTGAGCCACGCCTCCCCGACAGCAGGGCCCGCACTCTTCATGAAAACCGACCCCCCCTTTCTCAGTACAGCAAAACGATGCCTGGAAGAAGAAAGAAAACAAACCAAAGCATCGAGAGAAGACAAAAAGTCAGCTCGGGGTAAAGACGGAAAGTACGCCTTAATGTCATCCACCGCAATTGCAACCGAACCTATCGGCCAGCTCGGTAAGGCATGCATAGACGACGCTCTGTCTGCAACCCATCCGAACTCAACGTTGAAGTCACCCAACATTTCTTGAAACTGGAAAACAGAGTTCAAATCACAATGTGGTGCAAAAAATTTCAAGAGTCCGTTAAGAACCTTGCAGAAAAAAGAAAAGACCCCCTTTCAACAGTGCTTTGCATATGAAACCAACTGCCTAAATTTTAATGCATCCCACCCGCCCACAACCAAACCGTCGAACCCCCAAGACTTCCTCTTTGGCCATAAAATCCCCGTCCCAAACTCGTGTCGTGTTCTGCTAGGAATCGCAAACTGAGCTATGAATGTCTTCATTGGGACAAACTACAAAGATGGATCAAAGAACAGAGACTCACGATCAGTAATTTGTGTTGGAGTAAGTCGAACATATGCGGCATCCGCAAGGAAGGCCCTACGCACACATGCAATATACATCCGACGGCAGAGGAAGGCTAAGTCGCCCTTAGCTCTATCTACGGGTGTAATGACAAGCACAGCCTTCATCGCCTTCACAACCGCAGACCCCTTTTTAGGCAACTTGGGGCCTAAATGATACACCTCTAATATGGAGAACCAACGACATTGTAGATCTGCCCATGCAGCAGCAGATACAAACGCACGCCCCCTACATCCTTGACCCACAAGACCTCCCCTGAGTGCGTTCACATACGATAAAAAAGACAATAAACCCTTCCTCACCCCTTTCCACCCCCCAGACCCGGGCCACAGCTTAGAAGTAGCGGAGAAATTCGAGGGAAGAGAGGGAGCAGACCGGAGACGAGGAGAAAGAGAGAGCAGAGAGCAGACATGTCCATCAAGGCAGTCCAAACCATACATAATCCCGAGGGATCGACATGGGCACGCAGAACCATCGGTGCACATCGCATCTATAGATTCCTTAGTCACTCTCCCCCCATTTACGTCGTCACCCTCCCCCCCACAAACAGAGTAGGAATTGTCAAGCGCCTGCTGTAGATTACACAAACGGGCTGGCAAAACCACCACCCCCAAAGATCCTCCTATACTGGCCTCCCTCCACCACTCCCTCATTACTGACCGATAAAACCGAGAAAAAGGAGGGAAGTCCGCCAGAGGCAAACGGAACGTTTTACTTCTCGTGTCCTTAATCTTCTTGATGGACCACCCTTTCAATTCGTACAACCTGTCCACATTAGCATTAAAAACCGCCCTCCCCGCCCCTAATACCCCGCGAACAGGAAACAGGCTACAGATAGACAACAGATCATTCTCACAAACAGACAAAGCCCTCAGCTGATTGTCACTCATTCTCTTCTTACTGAGAAGCGACAACAGAAGCGAGCGGAAAACAAAGATTGCTGTGTTCGTAGGGCCGGAGATTGTACCTCTCCCCCCCCCATTCCCGGTAGGTAGACTCCCCCCCCCACCCCCAAACCCCCCCACAGCAGACAAACAAGCAGCACGGGAGAACGCAGTCCCTCCTCGGCTCACCATCGCCACCGTAATCCTCCTCCTAACCGCAAGGAATTCCGACAGCTTGTCCGAGCAGATCGAAACACCTCTACGTCCGGAAGCCAACCTTTCCGACCTCCTCAAAGCCCCATCCCCCCCAACCCCCCCTGTCACCTCTCTGTCCATGCAGTCAGATTTGAACCTCCAGCCAAAGTCGCCTTTCACTCTCCTTCTCACTCCCACCGTATTCCACTTCGGCATGTACGATCGAATGCAGGCCATCTCCGCATCTCGCAATTCCATCTGGGACCCTGCAACAACGACCAGTGGCGTAACCACAAACAATCCATGCCTCCCGTTATTTGCAGAGAGAGTTGAGTAGAATCGATGTGCATACCCCCTTCCTGACGCGTTCCTTTTTCCACTAACCCTACCCCCCACCCCCCTTCCTGCCGCATAAAGATGCTGAATGAACCTATCCATCACAAAGCCCACCGTACTCCCCAAATAAAACCCACGTACCCATGGAGACCAAACCATATAGATGACTTTCCTTGCCGTGAAGTCTGCATGATCCCAGTGCTGCCTGCAGCCCCTCTTGACGCCCCTCAAAAAGACAGAAAACTTTGAATCCGACAGATCAAGAAAAAGATCCGCTGTCATGCAATGCAAAAGCAAGAGCCGACGCAACAC
>JAHBMJ010000796.1:0-40553 GCA_018398765.1 Chromera velia | reverse complement strand
TGCATGAAAGTATGAACAACTTTTAAAGATAAGGTTTAATGGGTTTGTGGTGTGTATGGTGGAAATTGTTGGACGTGAGTGAGGTGAAAGAGTTATAGTATGTTGATATGTCGGGGAGTGATTGCAGACTCTGCAGGCATATGACAATGCGCAGTGTAATACACAAATAAGCTAACTTTTACTTCTAATGGAATACGCTGAATTTGCACACTGATGTAAGGAGGGAGCACACAGTGGGCAACCCCTATGAAAGGTAAGAATGAATGTCTGCAAACAGATCTGCCGATTTGACACCTACAGAAAGCAGTTCAACCAAACAAATGTTGAGCACTATGACCGTGCAAGAGGTAAATGCTTAGCTTCTGAAAGCCTGATCGATCGATGGCCTCTAGCCAGAGGGCCTTGCCCACGACCAGCCATCATAGCGTTCTTGTTTTTTCTGGGTGAGGCCCGGCACTGGCCACTGGGTCTTAGTCCACCCAAAAGCCCTACCTCCAAATTCTCATACAAACAAGAGCTGCGCCTCACTCCCACAACTTCAGATCACCCGAGATTACTAGCCGTAATGCTTCCTCACGAAACGCAAGCACCGACAAACGGTCCTCCGAGAAAGGCTCAGTCTGACCTGCAGCACAGATATACAAAAATTCATAAAGTGGCTCACCTTCTGGCCACCCAGAGCTGGCCCCCTCATCCAGAAAGCCTTTCCAGCTCCTCATCTAGAGCTTGTTAGAGCGCACGCATGGAAGGGATTCAATGAAAGCTTTACTGGGGCAACTTTGTAGGCCCCTTTGCGTGGAGACGGGCCGTGCCTTTCGTAATGGAAGATCGAAATTGCCCTCTCAGGGCAACCAGTAGAGTGAATGTCATAAACCTAAGAAAAAGCAAAGAAACCAATCCTCTGGGCTTTCGATAAAGCCTACTTTCAATGCTGGAGAGCAAGTCTGTGTGATGGGAGAGAGGCGGCACTAGGTCGTGCTCTGATGGACTTGAAACATTCGATGGAAAGCCGATTTTGGGAGCCGATTTTAGATTGGCCAACCATGTGACGGCCCCGGAAGGCAAGCTACGCGTTGCGGGCCAGGGCCCGGCCGGCCACCAAGGCCAAAAAGCACTTTCCGGCTGCGCGCTGACCCATTAAAAATTTGATTCAAAATGCCGATCTAAAAAATTCTCAGTCAGGTCTTCAGAAAGTTCTCCTCCAGTCAGAAAGTCGGGTCAACAGAATGGGCCTCTATCCACAAAATCTCGTTGTCAAGCGTTCCATTGGATTATATTGGAAAGCTTGACAACGACGAAATCGTGTTCAGCTTGTTGTTCCAGAACCTTATTTTTGGACGGGTTACAGATTCCGGAGTTTTTTCCCCCTCCGGTATCTGTGTTAGCTGGACACCTCTGGTTGCTCATGGGAGTGGTTGCCTCGGTGCAAAGGAGTTGTACAACAACTAGAAGGGTTGGTGGACTGGTTTGGATCGCTCAATTAGGTCAGTTCGTTTTGTGTCGTTCCACCCCCCCCTTCCAATGAGGGAATTGAAAAAATCTTATTTGCAGAGATGAGCCTTCTTGGTGCATGCAGAAGGCTTTGTACGATGTCTTTGAGTGTTCCTGCATGGCTACAACCTGGCCATTATAGTTTCTGAATGACTGACTGGTCTGTCCTCGGCAAGGCACAAAACTGCCGTCTCCCTTTGCGTATGTTGTTCACCCCTGCCCCCCTCCTTTGCTCTTTGCAGGTCGTGAGTCTCCTCCAGGAGATGCTTATTTTGTATCCCAGTCCTTCCTCAACTCCTTCAGAGGTAGGTCTTTGCATTTTCATTAAGGCCGCAGTCTTTAGACTGCGAAAGGGAGTAGCGCCCCTACGTACCAAGCCTATGTTTTTTTCTATCTGCCTGACTGCCTCCGAAATTTTGCCCTTCTTGCCTGCTTGACTGCCCTCTAGCTTTCGGCTTTTCTGTCTGGCTAAATGCCTTCCCAATTTCGGCCTTTCCGCCCGCTTTATTGCCTTCCTAATTTTGGCCTTCGCTGCGCTCCCAATTTCGGTTTTCCTACCTGCCCGATTGCCTTCCTAATTTCGGCCTTCTTGTCTACCTGACTGCCTTTCAGAGTTTTGCATTCCTGCCATGCTGACTGCTTTCCCATTTCGGCCTTCTTGCCTGCCTGACTGCCCTCCAAATTTCGGTCTTTCTATCTGCCTCAATGCTTTCAAAATTTCGGCCTTTCTGTCTGCCTGACTGACTTCGCAATTTCGGCCTTCTTGCCTGTCCGGTTGCCTTTCCAATTTCGGCTTTCCTGCCTGCCTGATTGCCTTCCCTATTTTGGCCTTCCTTCCTGCCCAAGTTTCCTCCTAACGCTTCCTAATTTCGGTCATCCTGCTTGCCCGATGGCCTTCCCAATTTTGTTCTTCCTGCCGGCCCGACTGTCTTCCCAAGTTCGGCCTTCTTATGTGTCTAACTGCCTCCCAGAGTTCGTTCTTTCTGCCTACATGCCTGCCTTCCAATTTCGGTCTTCTTGGCGGCCTGACTGCCTTCCAATTTCGGCCTTCCTGGCCGCCTGATTGCCTTCCCGATTTCGGCCTTCCTGCCCGTCTGATTGCTTTCCCAATTTCGGTTTTCCTGCTTTTATGTATCATTCTGATGTAAATTAAAGATACAGGTTGTGTTTGTATGCATGCTTTTATGTGTATTCTGGTGATTCGACTGACTTTCTGTTTGTATGCACGTATTTTTGCAGGTGGCGTTCACGGGTATGCATGTTTAATATATACTGAGATGCCCCCCCCTCCCCCCCCCTACCCCTGACACGCCCGCCGTTGAGCAGTGCCTCGTATGAATTGAAAACAAAACAGTTATGATCATAAGAAGAAATGTTTTAATCAGATCGATTCAGAGCCATTCAGATGCATTTCTTAGCGTTAATTTACGATGATAGGTACCAGACAATTTATGGTTTTGAAAAAATATATACTCTATATATGTGATTGAGGTTTTTGTTATGCATGCCGCGTCCCCGTGTATGAGAGGCGGATCTAGCCTGGTCTATCAAAAGGTTCCGGTTCGTCCCATCTGTTCTGAATCTAGGAACACTGCTCATTAATCACTTTTACTGCGGCTTATTTCTCAAGCAGCGGTAGAGTAGAACTTGGAGAACAACGAAAAGAGGGGAGAGGCAGGGCAAAAACTTTCTAAAAGTTTGTCTCCTTGGCAAAGGCTACCCTTTGACGGCAGAGAACAACTTCAAAGAGACCCCCCCCATTAATCTGCCCCTTATTTTCTCAACCTTCTTTTCTTCCTTTCCTTTTATGCGCTTGCCCCCCCTTTTTTTTCCCTTCTTGTTTGTACACAAAGAATCAATTACAAAAGGATCGCTTAGTTTGCGCCCTCCGAGTCGAAAGACCCGGAGAACGCTGCGACCTCCCTACCGAGAAGGCACTCAGGCTGGAAGGGCCCTCTGGTTCCCCTCCTGCTGTGAATTGAACAGAGAAGATTTGCGGCAACGAAACGCTGTAGCGTGCAGGAAAGAACTTTATAATACCGGTCCATCAGCCTTGTCTGCACTGCCTCATCTCCCTCTCCTCCTCTCACTCTTCCGGCCCCCAACTTCGCTATCTCTTTCAAAAAACGAATTGTCCCCTCTCCTGGTCTCCCATATGTCTCAAACACAAGAGGAACAAACCGAAATCCGATTTCATGACAGATCTCACCGTACCTGTCGTTTTTGACCTTCTCCATCGCCTTTGCTGCCGACCCTGCTGTTTTTGCGAATCTTCGCAGGCGGTTGGCATCAATTGAGAATGGATGGGTCACTGCGACGTCTCCTAGTACGGTGTCTCCTGATGGGAGACCTGCAAGGAAATCGGGACGTTTCTGTCTCTCATTGACGAGACGGGTGGGAGTAGACAAGCCTAGCTGTCCGAAGGTTGGCTCCCTTGTTACATAGCAATGACGGAGCCCCTGCAAAAGAGAGCAGAATGCATCTTTCATCTGTTCATGTCTCCACCACACTCCCCCCCCCGTGCCACAAGTCTGTGCATGCTGACCCTCATGGTCCAGCGTAGCCCCACAAGCACAGATCGGGTTCCGTTTGATTTCTGGGATGGGAAGACCCAGACGGAAACGAACGGCGGTGGTGAAAAGCGTGGGGGAAATTTTTGTCCATCCAGAGGACGGCATCGCAGTGAGCCAAGCTGAAGCCCCTGTGCCTGAACAAGACTTCAAACGTGCCTTCCCTGGAGGGGACAGCGCATTCAGAAGTTGTTCTCTACGAACAAGGTGGAGGGCTTCAATCATTAAGTGCTGCATCTCCCCCCTCTCATGAATTAGGAAATCATCAATTCTCTCCCCCCACTCACTTTGCAACACCCGGGGAATGTGGTTCTGTCCGAGTTCCCTCTGCACCCCCCCTCTGCAGTCCGTATATGCCTGTGCCACTCTTTTCACCCAATGCAGGCCGGCAAAATCCGATTGTGTTGGCGTTGCAAAACCTTGATCGGTAAGCCTGCCTCTGACTGCGGCGAGGGTTTGCGCACCGCAGCCTACTAGTGCTGCCGGCGCGATATGACGGAAAAAAGGGATTCCTAACCCCCCCTGGCATAACGGGAGATAGATCTGCTCCTTCTTTTGGATCCATTCTTCTGGGGTCAGACGCATACTGCGGGCAAAAGAGTTCCCCAACTCCTTATCCGCCCGCTCCCAGACGTCAGTGTGTAGTCTGTCTGCCATCACTCGGGCCAAGTAGACGAGTTTAGGGAAGATGCAGTACCTGAAGAGCAGACTGCAGCCCTGGGGGTCCCCGTACCCTTCCACCAGCTTTCCAAGCTTAGTGGCCTCCCCCAACTTCTTTTCAAACAGTGTGTTGACAAACGTGTCCCCCCCCCCTGCTGCCCCCATCAGTTTGTAGCCCTCTGTTGACACCTCAAGTCCCGGGGGGCGTTGTTGCGGAATCTCCCTCTCCATTTTCCCCCTCCAACTGGGAGAGAAGGCTGCGCTCTTATCTTTGCCCAGATTGAGCGTCAGGCCGTATTCCCCCAAGATGTCGACACAATCTGACCAGGCAGAGGTCAGACAATCAGCAGAGCTGGAAGGAAAAATGAGGGAGAGGTCATCCATATATGCACCTATAAAGCATCCCGCCCTCCCGTGCTTCTCGTGCAGCCTCTTTTGCAACTTTTCTAGTGCCGGTTTTAAGCCAAGACAAAAAAGAAGCGGTCCTGCCACATCTCCTTGCTGTACCCCCTCTTGACTCAAGAACGTGCGCAATGTGCCTTTCTGATCGCGAAAGAAGATGGGGACAGAGGTGCCATACCAGAGGGAAAAGAAACGATAGAGCTCAGGGAAATGCTCCCGCAATTGATCCATCGCTTTCTGTCTATCACACGTGTTGAATGCATTGTTTGCGTCTATCTGAAGGAGGATGGAGTTAGGACAGAGCTGCAAGCAGGTTTGGACGGCTCGGAAAATTTTATCTGCCCCTGTGCTAGTTCTGACCGCATACTGAAGAGCGCCGAGGTGCTCCTCGAACTTCTCCCCGTACTCAATCAAGATGGCCTTGGTCACCCATCCTATATATACATTTTTTTATTTCATTTTTTAAACATCTTACTAAGCTTAAATAGTCTTAAATAAATTATGAAAATCAATTAGTTTAAAGGTTAAACTATCTATTTTAATGTTTTAAAAACTAAATTTTTCAAAGTCACTTTCCAGTACAAAGGTTTCAATTGTCAGTACAGTCAGTTGCAAGCACCCTTGTCTTCTCCTTGCACTGCTTCATCAGCTCGAACCCGCTCTGGCAAGAGACCTTGCGTCTGAAAGCTCGGTCCTGTGGGCACGAGACAGAAACCTCACCCCAAAAAGAGCTGGGCTTGACCCCCTCCTATCCTCCATTATCGACACCTTCCACCATGACCTCTTCAAAGCTTTCCCTGTAAAAGCGGAAGAATTGCTGACCAAAGTGAAAAGAAACCCAGAAAAGTTTGGCCTATAGATTGCGGACCCGCAAGCCGCTAGAGCTGATGCCGACGCGGGCGCACCTGCCGCAGCCGCAGCCGCACAGCACGCCGCAGGCGTAAACCCTTCCCATCAGTACGACAGTGGGGGGGCAGAAGGCGATGATGACGATTGGGAAGAGCTGGTCATCGTTGACAATGGAGAAGGGACGATGGAGACGGGTCTGGAGATGGGTCAGGAAGCAACGATCAGGGCAGAGACACACCAGCCGACCCCCAGTCCCAAATCCAATCTGACGCCCCTCAGTCTCAAATCCAATCTGATGCTCCCCAGTCTCAAAACCAATCCGACTCCCACGAGGCCTGGCTTACGAGCTTGCGCCTCCCAGTCGACAAACGGTTCTGGTACTCAGGCCTTAGAAGAACTGCAGACTCCCTCCTGAAAGTAGGGAAGTCGTTTACCCATCTTCCCTAGTGGGCTGTCGACCAATTTGAGTCAGACGTCAACGACCTTTTCAGCTCGGTGCAGAGAAGCCTGAATGAGGTCAGCACCGCTCAAGAAGCATGAAGCGCAGCTACTCATCCTTTTCTCTTCCTCTGTTCTCTATTTTTTTTTCTTAACTTCTCAGAAAGCATCACATTTTGGCTCCCGGCCAGCAGATACATGCACATATGAGCAGAAAGTATGCATGCACCATCCTTTCTGTACCTTCTCAGAAAGCATCACATTTTGTTGCTCCCGGCCGGCAGATACATGCATATGCGAGCAGAAAGCATACATGCACCATCCTTTTTGCACCTTCATCGCCTTCCCAGTGCTTTTTTCTGCTCTTGGTCAGCACAGGCACAGACTAATAGTACGCAGCACTCTTTCTCTGCCTTCCGCGCGCCTTTTTCTGCTCCAAGTCGCCTTCCCAGTGCTTTTTTCTGCGCTTGGTCAGCAGAAGCACAGACCAATAGTATGCAGCACTCTTTCTCTGCCTTCCGCGCGCCTTTTTCTGCTCCAAATCGCCTTCCCAGTGCTTTTTTCTGCTCTTGGTCAGCAGAGGCACAGACTAATAGCATGCAGCACTCTTTCTCTGCCTTCCGTGTGCCTTTTTCTACTCTTGGTCAGCAGAGGCACAGACCGACAAAAAGCAGCAACCCTTCCTCAGCTTCTTTGTACCTTTTTCTGCTCTTGGTCAGCAGAAACAAGACCAACAGAAAGCCGCAGAAAGCAGTACGCCTTCATTGACCTTTTTGGCTGCTCCAAATGAACAAAGGCACAGACCGACAAAAAGCAGCAACCCTTTTTTCTGCCCTTGGGCAGCAGAAACAAGACCGACAGAAAGCCGCAGAAAGCAGCACGCCTTCATTGATCTTCGTTGCCTTCCAAGTGCCTTTTTCTGCTCTTAGTCAGCAGAGGCAAAGACCAACAGGAAGTGGCACCCCTTCTTTATCTTCTTTGTGCTCTTTTTGCTCGTGGGCACAGAAAGCAGCATCCTTTCTCTACCTGCCACTCCTCTCTTTGTCTCTCGTAGTTTTTTCTACTTTTTTCTACTCTTGGTCAGCAGAGGCACAGACCGACAGAAAGCAACATCCGTTCTCTCCTTTTTTCTGCTTTTGGTCAGCAGAGGCACAGACCGACAGAAAGCAACATCCGTTCTCTTCTTTCCACATCCTCTCTTTGCCTTTTCTGCTCTGGGTCAGCAGAGGCATAGACCGACGGAAAGCAACATTTTTTTTACTCTGGGCCAGCAGAGGCACAGACCGACGGAAAGCAACATCCGTTCTCTGCCTTCCACAGCCTCTCTTTGCCTTCCATGCCTTTTTCTGCTTTAGGTCAGCAGAGGCACAGACCGACAGAAAGCAACATCCTCTCTTTGCCTTCCATGCTTTTTTCTGCTCTGGGTCAGCAGAGGCACGGACCGATGGAAAGCAACATCCGTTCTCTGCCTTCCACATCCTTTCTCTGCCTTCCGTGCTTTTTTCTGCTTTTGGTCAGCAGAGGCACAGACCAACAGAAAGCAACATCCATTCTTTGACTTCCACATCCTCTTTCTACCTTCCGTACTTCTTTCTGCTCTTGGTCAGCAGAGGCACAGACAGACAGAAAGCAGCATCCGTTCTTCGTTGCCTTCCTTGACAATGTGTTTTTTTCTGCTCTTGAACAGCAGAGGCGCAGACCGACAGAAAGCAACATCCGTTCTCTGCCTTCCACATCCTCTCTTTGCCTCCTGTGCCTTTTTCAGCTTCTTGCCAGCAGAGACACAGACCGACAGACAGCAACATCAGTTTTCTGCCTTCCACATCCTCTCTTTGCCTTCCATGCTTTTTTTCTGCTCTTGGTCAGCAGAGGCACAGTGTTTTTCTGCTTTTTTCTGCTTTAGGTCAGCAGAGGCACAGACCGACAGAAAGCAACATCCTTTCCCCTTCTCTTCTTTTTCTTCTTTCCACATGCTCTCTTTGCCTCCCGTGCTTTTCTCTGCTCTGGGTCAGCAGAGGCACGGACCGACGGAAAGCAACATCCGTTCTCTGCCTTCCACATCCTCTCTCTGCCTTCCGTGCTTTTTTCTGCTTTTGGTCAGCAGAGGCACAGACCGACAGAAAGCAACATCCGTCCTTTGACTTCCACACCTTTTTTTTGCTCTTGTTCAGCAGAGGTACAGACCGACAGAAAGCAACATCCGTTTTTTGACTTCCACATCCTCTCGTTGCCTTCCGTACTTCTTTTTACTCTTGGTCAGCAGAGGCACAGACTGATAGAAAGCAGCATCCGTTCTTCGTTGCCTTCCTTGACAGTGTGCTTTTTTCTGCTTTTGGTCAGCAGAGGCACAGACCGACAGAAAGCAACATCATTTCTCTGTTTTCCACATTCTTTCTTTGCCTTCCATGGTTTTTTCTGCTCTTGGTCAGAAGGTAACATCCATTCTCTGCCTAGTCAGCAGATAAACCTGTCCTTTTTAATCCTTTCCTCTCTCCTTTTCTTTCTTTTCCTCGCGTGCAGTTGAGAGTTCGAGCTCGCACTTCTGAACTGTTCGCCTTCTGCAAAATAGCCTTCCAGATTCTGGAATAAGCAGATTCGCAGGCTCGAAAGCTGCAAGGCGCAGAAGGAGTCACAAAAGATGACATCAACCAAGTGGTTGCCTCCATTTTCCACCATCACCACCGAGCGCAGGTGGCCAGAAACCAAGCTAAGCTGCAGCTCGCTCTCGCCGCAGCCACCGAGCAGAGAGAGAGAGACGCACAGGCTGACTGGCTCGAGAAAAAGCTCGGACAGTACATGTCTGAACCCTTTATGACACTGATGGGTGCTGTTGAGCACACAGTGAACAGACTGCTCGGTCAGAAAGAGAAAGAAAAAGTGGAGAACAAGAGAAAAGCACCCCCACCCAAGAAAAGAAAGCAGCCTGGAAGCCCCAACCCTAACAAGAATAAGAAACAGCATGGGAAGGGCAACTCGCTGAACGAGAATCAAAATCCCGGATTCTCTTCGAACGCGAGAGGTGGAGGGCAACCTCAGTGGGCGTAACCCAACCAGCAGGGAGGGATGCATAGAAGACAACAGCAGGCTGGGATCTCAAACCAGAATGGGATCTCTCCATTCCCACTGAGCGAGAATCAGAACAGAGAGGCAGGACAGGGAGTGATCCCAAGTCAGCAAGTGATCCCAAGTCAGCAAGTGAACAACCCTCAGTTCTTCCAGAATGCAGAGGGGTTCACCGGACCTTTGGGCGCAGCAGTAGCGCTTGGGAATGGATGGTACCAGTAAGGTAACCACGCCTGGTGCGAAGTTCAACCCCAAACATCCGCCCTACCCAACGGTCTGGGAGTGAATGGAATAATTTCCTCTCAGCCCCTCTTGCCCCCACCGGGCTTCCTCCCTCAAGGACCCCAGGGCCATGCCCTGCGACCCGCAAATCATCAGGGGAGAGGAACCGGAAGAGTCTCCAGCTCTCGAGGCAGAGGCTGAGGGCCTGAGGGCCCAAGACCTCCTGGGGGACTCAACAACACAGGGGATCCATCCAGAGGAAACATCAGAGGAGGATTCGCTCCTCGAGGCGCTCGAGGGGAACAGTCCCATGGAAGAGGACCTTCGAGAGGCGGTGCCTTTCGAGGAGGCGCCCATGGGGGGAGAGCAGGGTGATCGCAGTGAACTTTCTTCCCTTTTCCGCATTCGTCCTCTTTTCTCTCATTCCTCCTTCTTTTGTTCCCCCACCCTTCCATCTCAACGCTCCTTTTCTTCTTCTTCTTCCTTTTATTTTCCCGAGCTGACAAAGTTTTTCAGTCCCTCTCTGTGTCAGTTTGAAGACGAATTCGAATTTCCTTTTTCAGAAACTTGCATCTCCATTTCGCTTGTCCGTCTTTCTCCTTCTCCCTCCCCCCTTTCCTTGCATGATACCGTCTCTTTTTTACAATTCTGCCCCCGCCCCCGCACCCATCAGAAAAGAAAAGGGCAGAATGAGCTTGAATGGAAAGGGACTGGACATAAGCAATTGAAAGAGGAGTGTATAAGCAGACTAATGAGAACTAAAGATGAAGGCAGAAGAAAAAAGATTGTTGAAAGCTTTGTGCGGGAAAGATGGCTGCGACTGCCCATGGCCACTGCAGAAGCTAACGTAATCTCTCCGACTTGGCATGCAATAGGTCTCAAGCCTTCAGACCTCTCCTCCACAGAAAAAGCCCTTCTTGCCCTAGGTGTGAAATTTATCGCCAAAGCACCTATCAGCACGTGTCAGCTTCTGTTTGGTCTAGTTGATGGGGTAAAAGAACTTGCACGCACTGCAGAGTGGGCCCATTTTTTCGAAGCAAGCGGGAACGGAGGGAACACAATGCCTCGTCTTTTCTCTGCATCAGGGAGATAGCTAGATAAATCAAAAGTAATTCGTACCCCACCTTCCTCTCTCTCGTTTCTCTGTTGCACCTATTTTATCTGCCCTGCACCACTCCAGTGCTTTTCTTTTTCCTTGATGCCGACCTAACCTCCCTTCTGATGCGTTTGACGCGATCGAATCTTTAGGGAAAAGGGTCAGAATAGCCATGACGGACAAAGGAATGGGGGTGGGCAGCGTGGGTCCGACGTGGTATGATGGAGAAGTCTTTAGACAGCTTGACGATCTGTCTGCGTATGAGCATCTGGAGGGGTCCCCTCTGGAAGAAGAGAAGAGAATGATCCGAAAGCTTGTCGGTGTCCTTGATTATCTCGACTCTGATGTCGCAAAATACGTGAGAAGAGAATCGCTGACAAGGATTAAGAAAGCAATGCTCCCTGAATTCTTTCTTGTTATTAAGATTCATAAAAATCCTATCGTCAGACGACCCATCGTGCCTCTGTGCGTGTCTCTTTTTGCACCAATACATCGAATTATAGCTCTCTCCCTCCAACCTTTCGCCGTGAATCGACCCCAACACCTGATTTCCTCCGCAGAAGTTGTTCGAAGGTTTGAAGGGAAACGAATCTCTGCTTCTTCTTTTGTGTGGACTGTTGACATCTCTTCCCTCTACACGTCTCTTCTTCAGTCCAAAATCATTCATGAAGTGGTCTTTTTGCTGAAGCAACATCCATCCTACTTCTGCAATGGTATGACACCAACTCCCCAATTCCAACTCCCCCCCTACTTCCCTGAGCAAGAGAAGACTCGCAAAACCCTTCAAATCTGGTACACTATACTAAAGAGCATATTGCAAGTTAAGTTTCAATACACAGACAGAGACGGCAACGTTTCCTTTTATAGACAGAAAGGCGGAGTACCAATGGGGTCTGCAGCTGGGGGGACAATCGCAGACATTGTGCTTACATACAAATATGAGAAATTTCTTTCTGACCACCGTCGTCCTCCTTCTCTGGAGGAATTTCTCCGCTACATTGATGACGTGATTAGAATCTGGGGTGGGACAAAGACTGAACTCGAAACCTTTCTTCGTTCCTTTTTTGTTTTTACCGACCCTGACACGAAATTATCCTTTGGTTCAATCAAGATTTTTAGAGCAGATGAGTTGATTTACGTGCCCATTATTCATTTAGATGTTGAGATCTGGGGGAAATGGGATAGTGACGGGTGGATTCGTTTGTTTGTGCGCCCCCACACCAAAGTATTGAGTGCTCATCAATACATTGCATGGTCGTCCGCTCACTGCCCCTCCTCCAAACTCGCCTTGATCAGAGCCGAACTGATTCGCAAGCTGCGTCTCTGCTCAGATGAGAGCACCTTCAGAAAGGAAAAGAAAGAAGTTGTCATTCGTTTCTTGAAGAGGGGATACCCACTCAAGTGTGTGTTGAGGGTCTCGAACGAAGTGAAGTTTGAAATGAGAAACAGAAAGAGAAGAAAGGTGCTCTGCTCAGTCGACCGCCTCAAGTAAGAAGCAGCAGATACAATTCAGTTCAGCCAAAATCCCTAAAGGGGTCTGTTAGGTTCTCTCATTCCCGATCTCTTTTCTTTAAAGTTAGCGGAAATCGACAAGTTGATCCGGTAGCAAAAGTAATTAGAAAGAAATTGGGAGCGAAAACTTTGTTTCGCATCCTTATCACAAGAAAGAACCCTCCAAACATCTTCTCTCTGTTCAAGAAAGCATGAAAAAACCGTTTTCATGCCTGAACTCGTTTGAATTCATTCCTCAACACAGCCAGTGGTCACTTGAATCCGACCTAATCTGACCAGATTTCAAGAGAAACTTTCAACCAAGTCGCCGTCTCATTGTAAGTCTTCTTGGTTGTTAAGTCCTTTACCCTCAGGGGATTTTTTTAATTCTTCCTGTAGGAAGAATTGAAAGATCTTTTGATAGTATCATCCCCTGGGTGGCCTAAAGAAATTTCCTATTTTTTATTTCCTATTTTTTATTTTTTAATTTTTTTCTATTTTCTATTTTTTATTCTTTTCAAAACCAGACTCTTCATTCTATTCTATTTTATTTTATCTTTATCATATTTTTTCTTCAACTTTTTTTGAAAAAACTGTTTGCAGTTAATATGCAAAATTGAAATTTTTTTTTTTGAAAAAACTGTTTGCAGATAATATGTAAAATTGAAAAATTTGAAAAACGGCTCCGCGTCTCGACAGACGCCTGTAGTTTGGATACACTCTTTTCTTCTTTGTCTATGTCAAAGGTGACATAAACAAGAAAAGGAGTGAAGATTGTTGTAGAACATTGGTTTCACTATTTAGGACCTCTGTTACGAGAAAAGGAACTGAATTCCTCCTGACGAGAAGCGCTAGCTTCGAAATGCGTTGAGTTTCTATTCAGTTTTCCTGGTCTCACAATCGCTGAAGAAAGAGACTACTGAAAAAATTATCGATCAGCACATGGTTAAGATGTTTGAGCTGGGTACGGGCGATCTTGCTCGTCGCCTTTTTAAACGGCTGTCCACAGCCGGCATTGAGGGTGAGACTAAAGGGGAGTAGAGGGGAGTCTGAGAGACTCATCCCTGTCAAACAGACGTGTCTCCTCATTATTCGCGAACTTGCAATCGCGCTCAAGAACATGAAACAGATGGTTGCCAACAGTTCTACAGACTGGCCAGGTTTTCTGGTCACCATCTTCAGAAAATCTGACCAGATACGGTATAAAGTTCACGTCTTTGGCACCCTCACCCACTTCATTTCCAATTTGAATGAAGGAGGTCTGCAAGTCGTCATGCGTCTGCTCTGCGAAGAAGAGATGGAGCAGTGGATGCCTTCGTGGTGCACACGGGGGGAGACCCGACAGTACTGGTCGCAGAGGCAAGGGGATGGGACGTTTGTGTTGTCGGAGGCCACCTATCCCTAGGTTACCAACATCGCACGTATCATTGCCACCATCATGCAAGTTCCTAAGCAAGGTCCCATGTTTCACGACTTAGTATGACGCATGGACGTGCTCCCAGAGCTGATCCGGCTGAAAGACGAGTGGAAAAACGAGACTTTGGTGTAAGCCTCCCTCGTACCTCTCATTCAAGTGTTACCAGCCAGCTTCCGCACTCCAGACACCAAAGTGTCGGAGGTCGAGAAGCAGGTGATAGAAGGTATGAAGGGCCATAACATGAAGAGGGAGGAATTGGCCGAGGCTGATCCCTCCCTCAAGTGTGTTGCGTGAGGAGTTGCTGGCTCTGCAGAGCGAAAACTGAGCCGCTGCGCACGTTGCCATTTGACTGTGTACTGCATAAGAGAGTCACTGTGCTAACGTGCATACTAGAAAAAAAGATACAAAAAAGAGTGCCAACCGACTATAAAAGATAACTTGATTAGTAAGTATATGCCGGTAAGAGACTGAGAAGAAGCGGTGCAGTCAGACCAGAGGCGAAAGAGAACGGAACAGGCTGAGGAGACCTGTCTGGAATATGTAAAAAAAGCTCTCAGTGAACAGAATGGAAATTTTGTTGTCGGTTGCGGTGGAAGATGCATATGAAAAGGGAAGAAAGGAGTCGGGAAGATTGGAAAGAAGGGAGCTAGAGGGATGCAATCTCACCACAGTATCAAAATTCAAGCGTGTCTCTCTCTCTCTCTCTCTCTCTCTCTCTCTCTCTCTCTCGCTCGTTTTCTCCCTCCTTATCGCTGCGTTCGAGTCTCCTGGAGAGCGTTGGAGGAAGTCATCTTTTCAAGCTGTTCTGCGCAGACACTCGCCATGAGGGAACAACGGATGAATGAATGAATTGATGAATGGAAAATCAAATGCACAGGGAGGGCAGATGCGTTGTCTCCCTTCTCCCTCTCCCCCGCTTTTTCTTATCTGCGTGTATGTATGTATGTATGTATGTGTGTGTATGTATGTGTGTGTGTGTATGTGTGTGTGTGTATATATGCGTGCGTGCGTGTATGTGTGTGTGTGTGTATGTATGTGTGTGTATGTGTATGTGTGTGTGTGTGAAGAGCGAGAAAGGGTCTAGTAAATCATCGCAAGTCACTGTGCGGAGATACATGTCGAAATGAGTGCTGACCAAGAGTGAAATGCCTAGTTACATGATGGCCAGGTAATTACCGGGTAACCGGTTACCTGGCCGGGCTAGACCAATTTTTTAACAATGGCCAGGTTACCGGTTTACCGGCCATATAATTAAAAAAAAAAGACAAAAATAAAAATCTAGAAAAAAAAATTATCGCACGGGTATCGCAAGCATGCTTGACGCGCCGGGCGCGGTCGCGGCGGCCCCCATTGCGCCAAAGCCGCGCGGCGGCCGCACGGACGTCGATCGGGCCGCGGCGCGGGCCCGCGGCGCCGCCGCGACTCGGCCAGCCAGGTTACCGACCTGGTAACCACCCCCCTATTTCTGGCTGACTACCAAGTTACCAGGATGCACCTAAAGTGAAATGTGACTCCATTGGTACGGATATACCATCTGGAGATGGATCAGAAGGGGTGTAATCAGAGCAGAGGGAAAAGAGGACTGCACAGAGTGATGTGAAATAGCTCTCTGGAATTTGCATGTCGTAGAAGCTTGAAGTGAATTTTTTTTTGTCAAGCGGTGATCAAACGTTGCAGCTGCATAAAAAGGGAAGAATTGAACCAATGGGGGAGAGGAGAAACAAATTCAGGAGACACAAGGAGGATGAAAGCTCCAAGCGTGTATCTCTCTCTCTTTCTCTCTCTCTCTCTCTCTCTCTCTCTCTCTCTGTGTGTGTGTGTGTGTGTGTGTGTGTGTGTATGTCTATCGCCGCGTCAGAGGCTCATGGCGAAAGTTATAGGAGTCATCTTTTCGAGCTGTTTATATTGTGACAGATGCTTGCCAATAAGAAGCACCGGACAACTGACTGACTGACTGACTGACTGACTGACTAACTGACTGACTGACTGACTGACTAAATGAATGAATAAATGAATGAATGAATGAGTGAATCAATGAATGAATAAATGAATGTTCAACCGAAGGGAAGCGGAGGGCAGAGGCGTAGTCTCCCTCTAGGTTTCTCCTCTCCTCTCTCCTCGCCTCCCCCCCCCCCCCCCCCCCCCCCCCCCCCCTCCCCATCTATCTCTCTCTCTCTCTCCCGACCTCGACGTTCATGTGCAGATACCTTCACTAGTCTGAACCTGTAAAGTGTTGCTTGAGATAGTGTTACTCACATCCCTTGTATCAACGTTTTTTAGACTTCTTATCCTGCTGACCTCATGAGACGCTTTAATTTTCGTTGCTAGTTTTATTATTATATTACGTTAAATTAGCTAAGCGTGGACTTTAGTTAGTTAGTTAGTTTAGTTTATAACCCCATGGAGCTAGAACTAACTAACTAACTAAACTAACTAAATAGTTTTAACCTGGTTTGACTCTAAGATTTGAGCAGTGTTTGCACCCTCCCCCTCCTCTAGCATATTATAGTGATTAATGATTAGTGATGCCCTAGAGCACTGTCGCCGTTTTGTCTTATAGAGGTCGCCCCTGCAAACGGCAGGGGGGTGTACCTCATCGCTGAGGCTCAGACCACACCTCATAGCCCGCCTGGTTTCCCAGGCCACTAACAAACAACAATCTGTCTGCGCTTTGCATGCTTTGGTCTATGGGCTGTTCAGAAGGGACTGCTCCAAAAATCGATCCAATAATACAAGACGAAAGGACACTTTGGCTTTGTACATGCCCTCTCTCCATTCTTCTCTCAGCGATTTCTCCTTCTCCCTCCCTCAGCTGTCTTCCTGCTTCCATTACTTCCAGGATGGTTTTGTATTCTTCTTTTCTTCTTTCCGTTCCTCCGTTTCTTTTTGTGATCACTCCGTGTCTCTGTGCCTGCACTGTTTCATCTAACGAGCTTCCAGGTGCGTACCTTCCTGGGCTTTCCTTGAACACTCTTCTTCTGAACGCCTCCCTCCCCAGAAACTCATCCACCGCACTGTGCCCTTCGTTTATCAAGAATTTGATGCGATTTGCTAGTATGATTGATAACAATGAATGACATCATTGTGAGTCTAATAAAACATTAAAAGTTCTATATAACACTGCGGGCATCATCATCGTCGCCGATTCGTCGGCTGACTCTGAGTTACCAGGGGCCTCCTATGCAAAGAAGATGCCTTTGACGGGCGCTTCTCGACTCAAACTCAGACTAAGTTAGAGAATGCTAGCAGACAATGAATAATCAAACCTTTTACAGTTTAACACATCAAACTAAACTAACTAAACTAAAGACCACGTGTAACTAGTTTAGTTCATAATTTAGTTAGTTAGTTTAGTTTTCTGAGGAAATATGAACTAACTAAAGAACTAAACTAACTAAAGTCCACGCCTAGTAAATTAAACCTCCGGTCTACTAGCTTGTCTAGACCTAGGTGTAGACACCACTCTAGACCTAGCTCTAGACACCACTCTGTTGCCTATAGATAGGAGACACAGCATTTATACTAGAATTTCAGTTCAAAGATTAATTGATTATATAATTATTCTTAGAATTATTCTAGCCTTTATTAATTACTAAATTAATCATCATGCATGCATCATGCATGTAAATTAATCATCATCATTTCACTGCCAGGGGTTAACTTTGAACGTTGGACTCGTCGTTAGTAAAAGTTTACGCTTCAAATTTAGATTGAAATTATCGAGCTACGGGATTTAACCCACTCTAGAACCGGCCCACTGCTGTAAGATATAATTTAGGATATACTAACATTGTCAAGCCTGAACTTACATCGATTTACATTAATTCGTTTCATGAGAACAAATCATTTCGACAACTTAAAGTTTTTTAATCCATTGAACTGTGCATTGTCTGGCATTTAATAATACTCAGGCAAGCAATCACTAGAGCAATCACCATCCAGTGAGCTGGCTAGTCTGCCAGTCTACGCTGAATAGTACATTACTAGGCCGCATGCAGTTTTCACTTACCCACCCACCGGAATGGAATATACAGAGTGTATGAAAGTGCACCATCGTGTGAAACGGACCACTTTTGTCCAGACGTCTGTTCGAGGAGAAATTACTGATCGAAGAAAAGTGGAAACGTATACTTTCTGTCAGACAAATGAGGACACAGACAGAAACAGATAGGGTCAGACGCGAGCAGACAGAAACATGCAGACAAACAGGGGGGCTGTCGCGAACTTTCCCAGATTGGAATACATCGATAGGAACCGACAGACTCCGACTGCATGCCTGATTGTTACTATTCGTCTGCCAGTGTCTGCCTGATTTTGCTGCAGCCTGTACGTAAGTTTGCTCCTCATAGGGACCGGTCAGAAAGATACGTCGCAGCAGGAGGAATGATTAGTTTTGGGGGGCAGTAGACAAAAAAGAGGTGCGACATGAATCGACAGCGAAACAGAATTTCATGTGCAGATCGAGGGGCTGTCTTTCTTTATCGTGACACGAATCGAAGAAAAATGTATGAAAGAAGAGAGGTGAGAGTGGAGAAATCTAACGATCACGGAAGAGGATAGACGACCTGTTTGGATACTTAATTTGACGTTCGCTACCTTTCTTTCTCTCTCCCTTTGATTTTTTCCATTTCTGTGTTGCTTTCCTCTTTCTCTTTCCGTGTCTTTGGGTGATCTTAATTTCTGTTTGTGTGCTGATGAGTAGTGCGTGACTGTAGGTTCAATTGTAATGTTCTCCCTGGATCGTTTGTTAAACTTGTACTCACTTGAGATTTTGGATTCCGATTCCTCGCCTTGCATGCATTTGAGATCGATCGCAGTGCTGATTGAGGCTGCACATCGTCAGTGGATGTAGGGTTCAGGTCTGGGAAAAGAATGGGTGAAGCACTTACAGATTAAGCCTCACCGAAAGAACAGGGCTGAAGGATAGAAAGAGCAAAACGAAAAAACAGAGAGAGGCGGAGTGACAGACATATAGGCAGAGGTGAATGGTTCAGTACTTGAAATGTTGACACAAAGACAAAAGGCACGAAAGCAGGCAGGTAATATGATTCGGTTTTTTTCAATTCGACCCCCCTTACTTTACTTTCCTTCGACTGTCAATCCGTATCTTCCTCTTCCCGCCTTCCAGTTGCATCTTGATTGAGTCAGATGAGAAATCAAAGAGAAATCAGAGACAGGAAAAAAGGAGAATGAAGGCAGAAAGGCAGAAGACCTAGGCGTCAGTCACATTCAATTCAATCAACTATACGACACACAGCCGCTCCCGTCCAATCCGCTCAGACTGGCGAAGGAAAGCAGCCACACAGACAGACATGCTGACTGCATGCGCTGTGCTTCAAAGCAAACACACTGGGCCGGCTGACAGAGTTTGTATGCACCCACGCAGGCCGGAAAAGAGACGAAGAACCATACGCAAATACTTTCTCTCATGGGGTCAAACACAGAGCAGACGTATGAAGACAGGGGAGGGGAGAGGAAGAGAAGCGAGGGGAGGGAGCAACGGCACAAATTCAGAAAACAAGCAAGTCTCTTCGACGAAGTTGTTTATCTTATTTATGTTGAGAGAACTTTTCTGTGTCTCCCACGACCACCTTTATTTTTGACACGCACCTCCAGGCAACTCATCGAAATCAGCAGAAGAGAACCAAGCCCGCCTGCCTAAAAGAAGAACGACCCGATCTCCCTCCCCATATCTGCTGATTCTGCCCAGCCTCATTAACTCAAGCCAGGCAGTCTTTCAGTACCTCTTCTTTCGGAGGAAGACAACTGGTCGATAGAAAAGATACAAAGAGAAGAGAAGGAGAGCAGAGACGAAAAGAGAACACACAAGACAGGTTGAAGCGCAGTTCGTCATTACATTGAAACAGCAAAACACAAACAACAGCTCCTTTCCCGTTCCGTTCCCCCCCAAGCAAGCGTCCCACGCAAACAAAGATCGAGGGTAGGCTGCTTCCCTCAGTCCCGGATCACTTCCGCCCCCCCTTGAATTCTCCCGTATAGATGTTAAGGTTCTTTTGCCATGCAAATCCTCGTGCATCACCCCGTTGATGAATGCGAAGGCATGAATTCAGTGTGTCAAACAGGAAAGACTTTGAAAGTGCACGCACCTGCAGGCAATCTTTTGGGATTACTCTTCGTCCTCCTCATCTGCAAAGAAGTTGGTCAAGCGTGAATGACGCCACTCATTTCTGACCCACTGCCTACTCCGCAGTCGGAATTTCTCTGTACAGCCTGACGGCATCAACTGTCCCCTTTGTGGACCCTTATTCTGCTGCTGTTGTGTCTCGGGGGATCTCGTCGCAGGCACAGAAGAAGAGGGAGCTCCAACCGAAGTGGACACAGACAGAATGCCGGGAATACTTTTCCTCCGTTGCGCCTCCCTTTTGAGACTCCGTATACTTGGGGAGCGACTGCGCATACGAGCAATAGCAATCTCGTCTGTCATGTCTCTCTGAACATCACTCGAGGGGAACGCGACGGAACGGGAGCGTGTTTCTGCACGCATCTTCTCCGGGTCGTCTCCTCGGGAGTCTCCGGGGATTTCACTTCTCGTCTGGTTGGGTATGGTGAAGTGGAAAGTCTGACGACGCCTGCGGGGGACTGTCACTGACTCAGAGCAGCGATGTATGACGGCAGCCGTACCCTCCCCTGTGGATTTTTCGTTTCGTTCATTTTCTGTCTTTGCCATTTGAGCGATGATCTCGAACAAAGACTTCTTTTCCTTTCTCATTTTCTCAATAGCTTGGTACTCATCTTTTGCCTCCTCGTGCTCATCGAATTCCTTTTCCCTTGCTGCCTGACGATCCACAAGCTGCTTCTTCGTCTGTCCGTTTCTTTCTCTTTCCTTGGCCTCCCTTCCCTTTTTGCGTTCTGCCATCAGATCGGTGAGACTTACATCGTCGTCGCCGCTACCGCCAGGACTGGTCAGGGGTTTCTTCCGTGTACTTCCACACGGGGTGTGTGTGGGTTGCTGGGTGGACAAATGTTTGTGCATGGATGGTTTGTGGGGGGCGGATGGATTGTTGACGCCCCCATGCAAACTCTCCTCACTTCTCATTTCAGCCTCCGGGACCTCTTTTAACGGAACAGCGGCTGCAGAGATACTTTCGTTTTTGCCCCCCAGAAAACTGTGACACTTTCTCTCCTGTCCCTCCTTCACCTGATTCTCCCGGCTCCTTTTCTTCGTGGCGACTAACTGAATCATCTCCTCAAGCGAGACGTCCCCATCCTGATAATCCGTCTCCCTTTCAGGAGACGTGTGCTCAGGGGGACATGAGGCATAAAGGTCTCTCAGGGGCCGGTCCTCCTCTCCTTTAAGGGAAGACTCGACCTTCCTCGATAAGGCCCTCTGTCTCATGAGGCCGTAGAGAGAGACGCTCTCGTCCAGGGGGGAGGAGGAGGGAGAGAAGAAGAAAGCGGAAGAGGGGGAAGGGCAGTCTTCCATGGGAGCATCTTTTTGATTTTGCTCTCCTTCTTCCTTTTCTCTTTTTCGAGCCTTCATCAGACCGTACAGACTGATGTCGTCATCCTGACCGCCACCATCGAAATCTTCTTCTTCAGCAAAATTCATGAACAAGACAGAAGGAGAGCGGAGTGCGATGGAGGGGGGCCTCTGAGAGACCGCCGGAGAAACCTCGACGGATCCCCTCACGGTGTGACCTCGAGGCATCACAATGGACTTGCTTCGGGGCCTTCTGACGCATTCGTTTAACACTTGCTCAACCGAGGGCGATCCTGAACGCTCAGATTTGGCTCCGATCGAGGGCTGAGGTTTTGGGGATACTGCGGGATCGATCTTGTTGGAGAGAAACAAAGAGCCCAGGGAGGCACCCAGGGTCTTGCTCCGTGGTATTCGCGATATTCGACTCATTGCACGTTGATTGATTTTGGGGCTTGTGAACTCAGCAGGTGACCTGCGTCGTACCCTGCATCATATTATGATGAAGACATAAAATCCACATGCATGCAAGTTACTATGTATGTGCAAAAAAAGACACAGAAGAAGAAAAGGGGACAACGCGAGTCAGTTGATTTTTCCCGTACCTGTATGGAGGTGAAAAGATAGGTCGTACGTTTCCCTGTGTGAGATACGTTTTCTTTCACAACGTGTATACATGTTGCACGAACATGTTGTACGAGAATCCCTTAACTGAATTCAATCAACCCATCTACGTGCCACGTCAGACTGTCTACACGGGCCAGGGAAGGTCCCGCATAGAGACAACAACCTTGCCGAGGTGCTTCCATGCTCTATATGAGCCAACAGATCTGCCCTTCCCTCACTTTTTCCCTACATGTGATCGATCGAAAAAGTACACAGACCTGTTTTTTGTCTGACCTAAATTTTCTTGCATGCATGTATATGTACGTACGTGATGGTAGTTATAATCGGCTTTCAAGGCTCAAAATCGGCTACTTCTGCACGCCATATTCTCGCGTTGAGGCGCAGCTTAATTGTGCGCGCGGTGACATATTCTCGCGCAAGCCAATTTGAGAGTGAAGCTCATCACCGCGATCACCACCGAGCCATCATCATGCAAGAAGTCTCAACCCCTGAACAAATGCTGACAAGTGGCTGCGCCCTGTCTGTGCATAACCTCCAGTGGCACTGCAACCGGCATGGCTTCTTGAATTGAAAGAGAGAAGACAGGGAGGCGCTCTCTGTCACTCGAAGCGAGGAGAAGGGTTGTCATGCAGACAGAGGCGTTTTGCCCCACTCAGTGATTCAAGGCTCCGTGTGTCTGGTTTTTTTTTTCATTTCAACTTCTTGTGGCTGACACAAGCACAACATGTCTGAAAACACTCCAAACACAGTTGGAGAGAACTTCCCTCCCGCTTCTGCCCCCCCCCTTCTCTCTGAGACACCAAAGGAGACGGCGGGACTCGAAATTCAAAATCACCTAGAGTTGGTACAGGTACGTGGGGCTTTTGGGAAGAGAAAGAAGAGGACCTCTGGCATGATGGCTCGATATGCTCTTTCCTGCGGGTGTTTGTGCAAACTTCTGCTGCAGGACTTGCGCTCTGGGTGGCTGCCGTGTCCTCAAGGGTGTGCCTTCGGAGGATGTTTCCCTTGTCCTTCCTTCTTTCAAAGAGATGAAATGGAGGGGGAGGGACGCGATGGGGTCGAATGGGCTGTATGTGACTGCGGGTTTGAATTCTGCTCGCGTTGTGGGGCATCTCGGGAATCAATCGAGACCCATGATGCTCGGTGAGTGGGTGAGACAGAAGAGAGAGGAAGGAAGGAAGCAAGAAACCAGGAAAGGAGGAAAGAGGAATACTTCGCTCTTTCTTGCTTCTGCTCATTTCTCTGCCGCTCCTTCCCCCTTTCTTCTTTTGATCCTTCCACCAGTATGTTGATTTCACCAGGCAGCTGCTTCCTACTGCCTATTTCTTTCGTGTAGTTTACTTTCTTCGTCCGCAAGCTGCTCTTGCCGTTTGATGAAAAACGCCGCTCTCCACTCTCTCCCTAGCTCCACACTCCCTTATCTCCATGCTCCTCCCCCGTCTTCCCGGTATTTGTCTTCTCAGCTACCAACTCTTTCACTGCATCGAGAAGCGGTCATAGTAATTTACATGGCACGCAACAGATCAATCAGCAATCGTGTCATCTCTCTGCAGCTACCACTTTCCCCACTGCACCCACCAGCCTTCAGCTGCCACCGCGTGTGTCATAGGAGGGGGAGGGCCCACTTCAGAAGAGGGCCCAGGAGGGCAGCAGGAGGGGACCCCGGCATGCCCTCGTGCAGAACCGCACTTCGCCCCCTGTAACCGGTGCAGTCTCTCCGGAAGGTGGGCGAACAACTTGGCCGGTTTTTTTTTTTTAGAAAGCTGTCTTCCATTTCGATCAGATCAAGAGGAGACGAGGTATCTGCAGTAAGGACGGGTACAAGAAGCTCTGAAGTGACATGCACACTTGTGGAGAGGGTGGGTAGGTCGGCAGCGAACAGGGGCGGATGAAGAATACAACCATTCATTGTTCAGGTCGCGTGGATCATCTGCAGACTCTCCTTTCCAGATGGGAATATTGCTCTCTTTCTCTCTGTCTGCTTGTTTCCATTGCAGAAGTTGTCCGGGACCCCCCCTCCCTGATGGCAAATATCCCGAGACATATCTTGGCCCCCTCGCTTCCCGACGGGGGCTTCCGATCACCGAGAAACGATTGGAGGTCCTGATGGAAGCTTTGAGGGCGGGACGCATGGCGGCCCGGAATGGGGGGAAGGGCCCCGGACTCTCTTGGGGGCATGCCGGGGCCCATCGGCCGTTTGTGTATGCACTCGCTGGGAAGACAGGAGCTGGAAAGAGTGAATCAGGAAATTCGCTTTCCGGGACCACTTCTTTCATTGCCGCTTCTTCGTTTTCGTCTGTCACAGAGAGTGTGTGCAGTTGCAATTATTCTTTCAAGCCTTCGATGGGAGATGTTGATGTGAAGAGCCCTGAGGGATTGGCACCGTCGGAGTGGGTGGCAATTGACACTCCTGGATTCTTCGATACTCAACAGTCACGGACGGAGCTTTTGCAGAAGGTCGGTTGGTCTCTTTCTGCCTCCGTTTTTGTTTTCATTTCTCTTCTTTCGTCTCCTCTCTTTTTGAAGCTTCTGTCCGTCCGCTCCTCTGTTATTCTGTTTGTCTGTCTCCTCATCTCCTCTGAATCCTTTACCATAGTCCTGTAGTCGTTTTCTTCGTCTCTACAACCAATCTTCATGTTCCTATCACCCTCTCTGTCTCTCTCTGTATGTGGTCATGCATGTGTGGTGTGCGCACGCATGATAATTATATACTTACGTACATGCAGGTGGGCGAGTTTGCCAGGGAGGCCCCAATGGGTCTGGACGCGCTCTTGGTGGTGGTGAGGGAGGGGAGGGCAACTGAAGAGGAGTTGCGGACTCTCCAACAGATAGAGAACGCTTTCGGAGAAGAGGTCTGTTTGTGAGTGTGTGCGTGTGTGATTAGATGCAGGGGGCGGGTGAAGTGTATATTCTTTGGCGTTGCTCGTTCTCAACAACTGTGTCTTCATTCTTGTGTCGTTATCTCTGTTGGTGTTGGGGCGTCCTGCTCTTCTTCTGCAAGTCTGCCCTTCCCCATCCCTGCCCGAAAGTTCGCAGTCCGTGTGCACTCGCTTCACTGCGAGTCCTTCCCCTCTGGTCGCGGGACCCTGGCGACAAATTTTGAGCCTTTGGGAGGAAGAGACGCTGGTGCTCCTGTTTGCGCTGGATGGGGGGAGGGTGTGTGGTGGGACAGGCACAGGGACAGGGGGTTCTTTCAGTGAAGGATCCCATGGGCAGAACACAAGGGTGGATAGGGCGCATGGATGGATGGATGGGTGCTTGAACGATTGTTTGCAGATCTGGAAGCACGCCGTCATTCTGGTCACCCACTGCCGGAATTCCTCTATTGTAGAGGAGATCGTCGAACTTCCATTGGAGCACCCTTTGAGGAAGGCGTGTGAGAAGGCAGAGTGGAGAGTGTGGAAGATCGACAACAGACCTGCAGGGGCGGGGGAGGAAACAGAGAGACAAAGAGACAGAGCGATGATACACATGCTTATGCGAAGGTCCGTTGAGTGGAGAGAGAGAGAGAGTCATACGGATAGAGCGATTCTAACAGTCTGCAATTTTGCATTCAAGCAAGAATTCTGTGGAAAGATGGACATACAGAGTAGAGAGAAGTGACAGGGGCTTTTCACCACGATCTTTTGCTTTTCAGTGAATGTGCACACAAGGAAGGAAAAGTAGAGGGTGAAAAAGGGAACAGAAGCAAAGGAACGGGTCCTGTCGGCTCGCTTACCGAAACTCCTCGCGGTTCTTTTTTTTCGGGGCAGAATGAAATCTGTCCTCTTTGCTCTCTTTCGTGCGACCAATTTCAAGACGTGTGTATGCGGTTGCCGAATGAAATTTCTATCTCCAGTCATGAGAGGCCGTATGCCGTTGGAAAAGTCAAGGTGACTTTAATCAGAAAGCCTGAAGGGGAGAGAGAGAGAGAGAGAGAGAGAGAGAGTGTGTGTGTGTGTGTGCAGAGCGCGTAACAAGAGAGGTGCGGTGTACGACTCGAAGTCCTTTCAGATTGCGAGGGAAGAGAGGCTCCGGGTAGGTCTGTTCGTTGTTTCTTTTTTTTTTCGTTGAAGTTTCTTTCTTTTTGTGTGTTAGAATTGGGAGAGGGAGGGAGAGACAGAGGGAGGCTCGGGTCCCGCAGACCAACCCCCGTAGTCTTCCTTGTTTGCCTTCGTTTCTCTGTGTATGCCGTTTCGCCTTTGTCTACATGCCGCGTGCGTCGACGAGTCCTCTCTCTCGTTTCCCCTCCGACCACCACGATGGAACTCCCGTCTCTCGTCGAGCTCTGTCTCCTACTGCAATCTTCTTTCGTCTCTCTGAACGTGTGCGGAACAGGAGAGCGATCAAGTGCTTATCTGAGAAGCTGTAGGATTCCACAACCGTGAACGCTTTTGTGTGGTGGTAGGAGAATGATCGTTTGTCAGCATGATGAGGATGTCTTTCTCTCTCTGTTTGTGTGTGTGTGTGTGTGTGCGCGCGCGCGCAATGTGTGCAATGTGTGTTTGTTTGTGCAGACCCTGGTGTCAGACGAATTCGGTGCACTCGCTCAGTATGAGGCAGAGTTGGAGGAGACACACAGAGGGCTGGCGTCAGGGAGACTGACAAAGGCGGAGTTCGAAATGCACAGGAAAAGAATCCTCGACAGGGCCGCAAGGGCCAGAGAAGAGATGGGGCAGGCCGAGAGGGCGAGACTGAGTCGAAGGCTGGAAGCATCAGACTCAGTCAGAGAGTGGGGGATGAAGGCGGGTATTGCGGTGGCAGGGGCTACTGCTGTTGGGACGGTCACGTATCTGACCGCTGCGGCACTAGCAGGGGTTGCAACCACAGCTGCGATGCCACTTGCGGCATCTGGAGCGGGTGCGTTGATGTGGTCGCGTGCACACCCGACTTCCTTTCAAGCAGCCACACGCGCCGTGGGGACCCGTTGGGGATCTCTTTCTGCGTTCATTCCCTCCCCCTCAACTGCCTATGCTGCGGCGTCGGGGGCAGTGGGGCTCTTCGGGAGGGGCACTCGTGCGGCGTCGAGTGCACTTGAGTACGCATCTTCTTTCGTTGCCTCAGGAAGTGGTGGAAGAGCGAGTGCATCAAGTGCTAACGAAGAAGGAGGTGATACAGTGGAGATGCAAGGGGCAACAAGTGCAAGGGGTGGCAGGGGTGAAGAGGAGCAGCGTTGGGAGGATTACACTCGTCCGTGCCCCTCTTCTGTGAGTGGGCCTCTGGCGGGAGTGGGGGTAGAGAGGGAGAGGTTTGGGGACGCGGATATGGGCGGAAGTGTGGACGCTCGTTTGAATCCCGAGGGGAGGGAAGGGCAGAATGAGAAAGAGGGGGGGAAGGGGGCCGATACCCCTCCCCGGCCTTCGCTGGTCGACGTGCAGGCGTTCATGCATGTGTAGGCAGCGTGTACGTGGGTGTGCACGTATGTGGGGTGTATGGGTAGGCAGGATGACTGCATGAGAAGGGAGCTTGGTGAATACAGTTTCATCCATCCGTCCATCCATTCGAATTCTCTCTCGACTTTTGGTGAAGGAAGGCAGGCGTAGAGGGTGGTTGCTGGAGGGCCATGTAACGATAGGAATGAGGGTCACTCCATGCTGTAGCATTTGTATGAAAGAAGTATTAGATGTGGTCAGTCTTGCTTAATTGTTGAGGGATGTTTGTAGATCATAGGAAAAAGAAGAGGGTGGGGGACTGGTGTGCTTCAACAGTGCTTGATTGAGTGATCGATCAACATGCAGTATAAGTAACTGATCGTGGCCGACCATGTCCCCAGCCATGTGCCAGGGCGTATCCTAGTCTCAGAGAAGATGTGCACAGTGGCGCCGCACACTGCCGGAGCGTGAAAATCTCTACAAAAATCTGTTATTGATTTATAGATCGATCAAAGGAAAATTTTTATTAGATATGTATATATATATGTACGTTATATTACTTGCAAGAAGTTTTTTCTTGTTTAAAACTCAATCTCCTTTGAACAGTTCATATACATATTTCAGCTCTCAAAGTCCCATGCAGTCACAACTTAAATCGTTTCCATGCATGTAGCGTTTCATAACAATCTTATCCCTGAGTAACTCCTCTGAATCATGCAGTAAAAAGGCTAAGAATTGAATTATTATTAAACTTTCACACTGGAAAACCTAGTGGAAAACTCTATACTGAGTTTACAGAAAAACTAATAATCCAATAATTCTAGCATTGCCACTGAAACAACAGTTTGTCTGTAGTTGAATTAAGACACACAACGATTAAATTTATATAGAATTCTAGATGGAACTGTTAGGCTAAGTAACAGCCTGAGTTGATCAAATTTTAGTGAAATTCGAGTAAATCTTTTATACCATCTAGCATACCATCTAATAATATGAATAGTGACCATGTTTGATTTGATTATATTTGATTTGATTTGATTTGATTTGAGCTTCAACCTCAAATATTTGATATTTGAGGTAAGATTTGAGGTTAACCTTTTAGGGTTCCTCACTGAATCACTGACTTACTGTCACTCTGATCATTTTTCTCATGACAATAGTTATCAAAACATTTCTGATGTGTGTTTCAAAAACTTAAAAAAATATATATAAAATTATAACTTATCAGTTCCATAAAAAAAATATGCCTGTGTGGCAGTGTATATACACTAGTCACTGAGACTCACTCTAGTACTAATAGAGATTAAGAACGTAAAATTGATAGATTTGAAATTGCATATGACTTTTTGTTGATACGATAAAGTTAGAGCACGTACCAAAATTGAGGTGACAATCACTCAGCTTTATGGCACTTCCTTTTCCTCTTCTTCATGATCACTTTCTTCAATGTGAATCGAATCGATCGGTGGTGGGAGCTGCTGAGAGCTTTTTCTCTGGCTTTTCGGCTTTCCAGGAGTGGGTGCTCCTGGGCTTCTATTCGGTTGCGGAGAGATGACAACGGGGTGAGACGGAGAACCGCGCACACGTTTGCTATTGCTGTTGGTGTTGGAACCGTCCTGTTTCTGGGCAGCTAAGCATCCAGAGTTGGTAAGTTCGGCTACCCTCTGTGCCGCGCCAGGGCCGACAACAAGCCCCTTGTGTTGGAGGTGAATATAGAGAGGTCGGTAGCCTTCCTCACCCGGAGTGATGACTTTCTTAGGAGGGGGAAGTTTCCCCCCAGCCTTCTCAGCATTTGCGTCTGCGGCCGCCTCCTTTGGTTTCAAATTGGTCCTCCCGCTGGGCCCTGCAGGAGCGGCCCCCCCTCCAGTACTGTCAGCAGCCCCCCCGTTGCCTTTTCCCTTACCTTTCTGGAACTGCTCCACACCGATATGGAATGTGGTCGCAGCCTTTCAACGCTCGGGGTCAGGGGCATGTTGCAATCTCTCGTGGTTCACATCCAAAATATCCCAGTCATACAGCATGTCTCCGGTGGCAAATCGGTAAAAAGCGGGGTACCTCACCCGTGGATCCGTCTCGTAGGCGATAATCTGCTTCTCATGCACCTTCACCAACTTAGCAGCCCTCGTCTACTGCATACTTACAACCATAAATAGTTTCTCCTTCCCCCTCGGCTCCTTGTATTTTCACCTGACACTGAATCACATTTGCCCCCTTTTGCACGGACCATATTTTTTTTGCGTACCCGGCTCTAAAAACAAATACCTCCTTCTTCCCGTTCGACCTTGTCAGATTGTATGACATGTCTTACGGGGTGTAAAATGTTTGCAGACGCTCAAAAAGGGGGCCGTAAAAGATGTTCTAGCACCAGAAAAGTCAACACAGCTGTTCAGGAAAACGTTCAGCTGATCGGTTTACCTCTACATGAAGTAAAAGGGGGTGAAACGTCAATTTCAGTGCAGCTCAAAACGTCTTTTTTTTGAGAGCAAACCATCAAGATTTAGGTTTTTTCATTTGAATCAGCATGCATGACGGATGGGTACTTGCAAAAGTTTTTTCGGGACCTTCATATTTGAGGTTGAAAGTCATATTAATCAAATATTTGATCGTATTTGATAGGTCTTTAAACACTAGGTCCTCCCTGACTAGATATTTGATTTGAGCTTAAGCCCTACCTCAAATCAAATTAAATCAAACATGGTCACTAACTATGAAAACTTAGGCTTGAGGCTTTAAAAGTGTTTGTCCTGACTTGCCGAACGCTAGACGTCTAATTATATAGGCCGATGGCGCGATGACGTATAAGGATGATGATGATGATACATGATGATCCAGATGATGATGATGATAATGAAAAAAGTAAGATTGATCGATCTCGACGATCTACTATCCAGATCCATCGACCAGCTAACAGCCAGGGTCACAGCCTGAAAGCTCTTGGAGCCCCCCTTCATTAAATTATTTGAAAAACACAAATGTGATGGATGAGTGAGTGAATGAGCGAGCGAGCGAGCGAGCGAACGAACGAACGAATGAATGAATAAGCCAGTGGAGCGGAGCTCCCTGCGTTTTACACTGGGATCTGATTAGATTCATCTGAACACATATTACAAAAACGCAAAGAATTCGAGCGTAAAAACAGTCATGGGAACACACAAAGAGCAGTCATTCAACTATGAAAACTCGCTTGAATGTCTCTTCACATTCTCTCCGACATCCTTTTGGAGATAGCCCGAAGGTGATTGTAAACCTTTCCGGGAGGACTACCCAGGATGAGAGAGCACACTGCATTGCGTGCGAACCGAATGTTTTGGAATGAGCCAAGAATGTGAATCCGGCTGTCTGCCACAACAATTCGTGTCCGAGTGGAGTTCTCAATCGCATACTTTGTCTTTCCGTCTTTCCCCGAGATCCTCCCGATGCATCTCGACAGATGGTCTCCTTGAAGTCTCTTGACGTCTTTGACTTCGAATGATTCAACAAACAAATCGTCAAGACGAAGAAGTGCAATCGCATCCTGGACCTCAAATCCTAACATGAAGGCTCGTACAAAGTCAGCAGCCTTCTGGAGTGCGGAGATATCTTTCGTCTCAGGAGACGTTCGGATTTCCACACTCCGTCTCTTTGTGTTCATACGCACCTGGAGCTTCATATGCTCCACCAATGGCTGCAGAATCTCCAGCCAGTGCTTCTTCAAGGGCGTATACCTGTGGGAAGGCACAGCGATTCTACGCATTCGAAGTTTGTAGTCCTTTGTAAAACCTCGAGCCTTGAGGTGATCCTCGATCATAACTGCCGGGAAGGAAACCTCCTCTTCCCCCTCCTCCTCTCCCTCCTTCTGATCCTTCGAGGCTTCTATCTCAATCTCCTCGTCCTTCTCTACAGCCACAGTCTCAAAAGCAATCTCATCGTTCCCTTCCATCATCTCCTCACAGCCTTCCATCGTAGAGTCATCCTGCTTCGCTTTGTAGGGGGCAGCAGCTCCTGCACCCCTTGCGACGCGCTTTCCTCTCACCGGCTGAAAACCGGAAACGTCTCCTGTGTCTTGCATCGTCTCTTCACTTTGACTCAAACAAGACTGAACGGATCTTCGACGGCTGTGTGTAAATCGTGCGTCCACTCCGTCTATACACGGCATGCAGTGCGGAGACTCACAACTCTCGCTCCTTTTTGTTTGAATCATAACAGTCGCGACGTTGTACGCGCGCTTAGCCGAATAATCGGATTGTCTGCATATATGCATGGAGTTCTCGAGATCAATTATATATTCATAATTGAATCGTCTCGGGGGGCAGCTCAGCTCTGCCGGGGGCGTCCGGGGGGGCGTCCGGGGACCTTCTCAGGGCCGTGGAAAGACCACATCATGCAAACAGACAGAAAGAGGGTGTACAGATCTAGACAAGAACCGAGGCCCTGGGCCCCGGCATACGATCTTCCAGAGCCGTCCACGAATGAAGAACTCGAGAAGCACTCCACGTCATCCGACTTTTCAGCCTGGCGAATTGACCAAGTGTCATCTTTGGCTTCCTGAAAAACAGCTCATCGCGAGATCGATTAAGGAGACGGCAAGGGCAATCAATTGTTTGGCCTTTCGTAGAGCTCTTTCAAGTAACCTTTTCGTCAGAGTCAGTCCCGAAGCGACATCGTGAGAGGTCTATTGCACCGCAAGCTCTCTTGTCTGGTGCAGTAGCACGGTGACGAGCTGCCGCGTAGACAGCGGGCACAACGTGTTGTTCTTTTGCCTTGCGTGCTTCTGTAGAGATCTGATTCACGCAAGAAGAGACCAACTGCACTGGGTTCTGCACGATGCGAGAGACGCATGCTGAAGAGCTGCTTTTCGTGGAGCACACAGGAGGGATGGAGGTCAGTTCCTTTGTGTGTGTAAGCAGTCAAGCAGAAGCACCAGGCTGCTGTTCGCTAAGGTGTCACAACTTGTGCGTTGATCATGGGGAGGTGGGGCTGCATTTGTGTACTCATTCTACTCCTCTCTTCTGCAGATCGGCAGAGAGGGGCATGAGGGAGGACACCTGGGGGCGGACAGGGTTCCCTGGAACTGCCAGCGGGGAAACGACGAGACGGTGCGTATGAGGGTGAGTCTCTTTCCCCACTCTCGATGCCATGCTTGAGTCTGCCCTTTTGATTCATTGTGTCCAACTGACTGCAGGTGACCGGAGCCCACATGGACTTCAAGGCAGAGAGACAAAAGGGGGCAAGGAGTTCATCGCTGCGCAAGTGGGGGGTGAGTCTCTTCTGTGCTGTCTGCACGGCGTATGACGTACGGGTCTTCTGCTCCTAGACAGAGCTTGTACTGCCTAGCTGTTTGCGGTCATTTCGTGAGGGTCGATCTGCATGCAGCCTTTAGTCTGCATGGGCTTCTTTTTTCCTTCTGACGGGCACGCATGGCGTCTTCTCAATTGACTGCAGATCGGGTACACCGGTACAGGTTTTGGAGGAAGGGGGCATGAAGGGCGATGGAACTGGATAGCTGGCAGATGGAGGAGTGCCCGAAAGGTGAGCGAGAGCGGACTCCCACCCACCCTTTCCCGTCGAAAATGTTCAAACAAAGTATAGTTCTTCACCCCTTTTTGTGCGCTGATGTGCAGACCTACGAATCAGGATATTCCGGCTCGGACAAGCAGAGCCTCACTGCCTACCGGGACACTGACCAAGCAGGTACGCCCCCCATTCTTTGAGGCTGCACAGCGCATTTTTGGGCTTTTGCTGTTGCTTTCGTCTTCCTTTCCTCAGATCGTTTGCAGACCCGGCCCCTCACCCTGCCCCTCGGATTTGAATTTAGCGGGACCCGACCGCTGGGAGCACGCAGTCGGTCAGCTCCTCGCCGTGCCCCCCCGATCCGATTTTGGTAGCCTTCGGACCCCCACGGTGCCCACAAACCAGATCCTCTGCAGACCCCCAAACGTTGCCCGCCAGATCTTCGCGAGCCCCCCCAACGTTGCCCATGCACCAGATCTTCTCGAGCCCCACCCCCCCGTTGCCGATGCACCAGATCCTCCGTGGACCCCCAACGTTGCCCACCAGATCCTCCGGAGACCCCCCCCCACCCTTTCCATCATGCAGATCTTCCGCAGATCCCTTCACGTTGCCTCGCAGATCGTCCGCAGACGTTGCAGACCCTTCTCGTACGTTGCCTGCCAAATCTTCCGCAGCCCCCGTGCCGCACATCTCTTCTGGAGACCCCACTCAGATCCGTTCCACCGTGCCGCACATCTCTTCCGGAGACTCCACTCAGATCCCTTCCACCCTGTCGCACAGACCCTTTCGAGACATGCCCACCCTGCCGCGTTTTCCAGATCCCCGCACAGACCTTTGGGAGATCCAGGCACCAGCCTTCGGAACCCTGCCCCACAGACCCTTCCCAGATCCCCCCACCCTGCCGCACAGACCCTTCCCAGATCCCCCCACTCTGCCGCACAGACCCTCTCCCGACCCCCCCACCCTGCCGCACAGATCTTTGGGGGACCCTTTCGACCCCAGGCACGAATCTTTGGGAAGCCCTTCCCAGACCCCCCTAACCTGCCGCACAGACCCTTCCCAGATCCCCCCACCCTGCCGCACAGACCCTTTCCAGACCCACGTACCCATTCTGACGCACGGATCTTTGGCCCGCGCAGACCCTTCCAGCCTCCCCTAACAGATATGCTCCGGCCACCCACCGTGCATGCTCGTCATGCAGAACCGATCCATCCAGTCATCTTTTCTGGCTTTTCGGCTTGCAGGGTCCGTACCGGGCTCTGAGTGGAAGCAAGGCGAGGCGTCGGAGCGGAAGAAAAGGGAAGGTCAGCACCCCGCAGCTTCAAAATATCTTGTGATGTACCATATCTCTGCCCGCCTGTGTCGGTCGCACGGATCGTCCGTCCTTTCCGTCTCTCCGTCGCCCTCCGACGGGCCAATGCGTTCCTTCCAGATCCTCGCTCCCCGCCCTTTTGCCCGCATGGACTGGCTTCTTGACTGCCCGCCCTTTTCAGACTCATCCACTCTTGTCTGGCTTTTCTGCCCGCAGGGTCCGTGTCGTGCTCTGAGTGGAAGCAAAGCGAAGCGTCGGAGCTGAAGGAAAGGGAGGGTCAGCACCAATTTCTTGATGCACCATATGGGTACCCCGTCTGTGTAGTCGCTCGAACCGTTCGTCTTTTGCGTCTCTTCGTCGGTCTTCCCACCCCTCCGACGGGCTCCCGTTCGAGGGCATTCCTCTCAGAACGTTTCCAGACCCCCGCTCCCTGCCCTTTTGCCCTCATGGACTCCTCTTGACTCCCCGCCCTTTTCAGACCAGCAACCCTTGTTCGATTTTTCTGCCCGCAGGACCCGTACCATTCTCGGAATGGAAACAAGACGAGGTTTCTGAGCTGAAGGAAAAAGAGGGTCAGCCCCCTGCAGCTTTTTGTTCTGCTCATCTGTATCGGGGGCTCGTATCCATCTCTCCAGCACGCTGCTGTTTTCGGGCCCCCGCGCACCTGTCCACAGGCAATACGCGTCCGGCCTTTTATGCCTGCTCATCAGACCTTCTGCATTACGGCCATGCTGTTCAGATGCCTTTACTCCCTGCCTCCAGAGGTTCCGCAGCTCCGCTTTTTTTTGTTTTCGAGGTCGGAGCAGAAGCTGTCTTTTGCTCTGTCTGACAAGCTCACACAGGTGGCTCCTGTTGTTTTCTATGTGCAGGTGCGAGAGTCCCGCTGGGATGGAGCAAAGCTGAAGAAGTAGGGTGTAAAGCCCGACCGAGGTGTGGAGCAGGAGCGAGGTGTGGAGCGCGACTGGGGTGTAGAGCGGGAGAGGGGTGTAGAGCAGGAGTGCAGTACAGAGCGGGAGAGGAGTGTGGAGCGGGAGAGGGGTGTACAGCGCGATCGGGGTGGGCCAGGGCGAGAGCGGAGATACAACGCGTCGACGGGACCTCAACAGGTCTGTCGTCGGATTAAGTCGCTGATTTTTCTACGGACCGGGGCCCGCTTTTCTCGATGCTTTCACGAGGTATCAGAGCTCACAGAGATTCTTCTTCCTATCTGTGCTCCGTCCCTGTGCACGGTTGTTGCAGGCGGCTTGCAGGCGCACCTCTGGGAAGGACAATCGGAGTGCAAGGGAGAAGAAAGGGTGCGGGTGTCTCTCCAACAAGAAGATGACACGTCGGCAGGTTCGCTTTTCAGTTCGGGTTTTTCAGTATGGCCGATTGAATTCGCGAAAAAAGATGCAGAGTACACCAAGGCTCTTCAGCTTTCGCAGTCTGGCCGAATTGACGCGCAAAAAAGGACGTGCCCTACACCAAGGCCCTTTAGCTTTGGCAGTGCCGCCGAGCAGACCCGCGATGGAAAACGAAAGAGAGTGCAACAGGGTTCTTCAGCTTCCAAACACACAGTTCTCTGGTGTCGGGTCCCGCTCTTCTTCGCTCTTTTCTCTCTCCAGGTGTCTGCTCGTTTTCGCCCCACCCCTCTCTGGCAGTCTCCGTGCTCATGCTTTCTAACTGTCTCCTTGCCCTTCCGTGCGCCCGCAGTCTTCGGGAACCCGTTGTCTCACAGCCCTCCTGAAGGTGGCGGTCCCGGCCGAAGGCATTCCGGGGGTGCCGGGGGATGCTGGAGAGGAGTCGAGCCTGCAGGGGGTGCACAGGCCCTGGGACCGGGTACGTCGGTCAGCGGGTGTCCTTTGCGTCTTCCGCGTACGCGCTCCATTTCCGCCGGCGTGTTGAGACTCTTTCTGGCTCTTTGACCTTAGAATTTCGTCTCTCGTTTCGCCTGCTTGCAGGTCTCGAGCAGCCTCTGGGTGGGCGTGATGGCTGTGGCGCGAAGCGGGCGTCGGAGCTGCAGACCACCGTGAGTCGGCTGCCTTCATCCCTTGTCTTTGATGGGTCGTGCGCTGTCGCGTTGCACGCTGTGCTTCTTTCTCCTCTCTGCAGCACTTCCGCGACGGTGTGCGAGGAGGCGAGACGTTCGGGGAGGGTGTGGACACCGGCGTTGCCGCAGGTCGGTTTTCCCTTGGTTCGGTCGGTTACCTGTAAGGTGCTTTCATCTTCGTGGGTCCGTCACACTTCGGTTTGAATACTGTCACCCCCATTCGGAAGTGTCACGACCACCTCTCTGCTATTCTTTCTGCATCGCCTCTCACGGTCGGAAAGTTCCTTCGGGTCTCTCCAGCCAAAAGCTGCGAGTCCGCTCTCTTTGGGTCCCCTGCCGGCTCTGCTGGCTCTTTTTTTCATCTAGCCTCAGCGGGGCCTCTTCTCCTTCAAGACAGCATGCGATTCTCTTCGCTTGGCTTCTCTCACTTGACTGTATGTCTCTTCCTCCTCTGGATCTCTCCATAGGTTCCGTGGACCGTCTCGAGAAGACCTTTCGGCAGCTGAACATGGGGTCTAAGGACTGCATCCCGTTCGCAGCCCTTCGAAAAGAGGTCAGTCAGCTGTCCAACGGTGCCCTTTCCTTTTTTCCGTGTGTCTGAGCCCCCGGCCTGTGCACGTCTCTCTCAGTACGTCCGTGTATCTATGTTCTATTACCCTCCTCTGCACCGTGCAGCCCCAGGCCCCTTCTGACGCCAATTTGGACATCTGTGCGAGTCCTGCAGGTGGGCCTGCTTGCCAGCAGCACAAAGTCTCGTGCTTCCCCCTTTTTTTTCCTGCTCGTCCGGTTTTCTGATTTGCTGGTTCGAGTCCCTGGTGTGTCCTTCCGCTTGGCACCTAGGGGCGCACTCCCTCTCGGTAGCAGGTGTGCACTTCCCTCTCAGTAGCAGCTGTACACTTCCCTTTCCCAGGTGTGCACTTCCCTCTCGGAAGGTGTGTACTTCCCTCTCGGTAGGTGCGCACTTCTTCACTGCAGGTGTGCACTTCCCTCTCGGCAGGTGTGTACTTACTTCCCTCTCGGCAGGTGTGCACTTCCCTCTCGGCAGATGCGCACTTCCCTCTCAGCCGGTACATGTGCGTTTTTCACTGTGCCCCCGCGACTGCAGGTGCGGAGGATCGGCTTGCGGAAGGCAGGGGAGGGGGGGCTTTGGGTCGCTCTGGAGGCAGCCGAGGGCGACTCGTGTCGGATTGGCGAGGTTCCCCCCCAAGAGGACCTGCACAGGGTACGTCAGCGTGTGCTCTTTCCGTGCGCGCAGTCTGCACACGCCTGTGGGCGCTAAATCTAGAATCCGCATTCCGTCTCGTTTACCTGCCTGCAGGTCTTAAGCAGCGTCTGGCTGGGCGTGATGGCTGCAAGCTGGACCTCAGATCGGAGGTGGAGAACGCGGTGAGTCGGCGGCCTCTACCCCTTGTCTTCGCTGGGTCCTGCGCAACAGCGTTGCACGCCGTGCTTCTTTCTTCTCTGTGCAGCACTTCTGCGACGGTGTGCGAGGAGGCGAGCCTTTTGAGGACCCCGGCGTTGCCGCAGGTCGGTTTTCCGTTGGTTCTGTGAGCAGTCGTCGCGACTCCAGGTGGCCGTCCGTTAGCGTCCCTGGTCCTCCGCTGTTCTCATCTCATCGGTCTGGCTGTCAGCTTTGATAGCTCTATTTCCCGTCTCTGTACGGGGATTTCGATCTCTCTGCCTGGTTTCGATCTCTCTTCCGCGCTTGGCTGCATGCATGGTCGGATACATGTCCTTTGAATTTTATTCATGGCCTTCATGTGCGCGTTCGATCTGCTCTCCCATTTCCGCTGGCGTGTCGAGATTGTTTCTGGCTCGAGACCACTTTTTGACAGCGTTTTGTCCCCAACCGTGTTTGTTTTCCTTCAGGTCTCGAACAGCGTCTGGGTAGGCGTGATGGCTGCGACGCGAGACTGGCATCGGAACTCCAGAACGCGCCGGTGAGTCGGCAGCCTCTGCTCCGCTTCCTTTGTGGAGCTACACTCTTTCTTTTTACACCGGATTCCTTCTTTTTCTTCTCGCTGCAGCTCTGCCGTTTCCATGTGCGAGGAGGGGGGCCTCTCGAGAATGGTGGGGACACCGGCGTTGCCGCAGGTCGGTTTTTCGTTTGCTTGATCGATCCCCTGAGACTCCAGTTTGCTAGTCGATCGATCCTGTGCTGTTTCTCACCGCGTCTCGTTTTCTCGTCGACTTGGCTTCTTCTCTGTCTCCGCTCACTCCGCGTGCATCCCGTGACGGTCGTCGCTGATCGACTGTGTGCGTGGTCACCGTACGTGCAGAGTGGGCGCTGTCGAACAAGACGAAGAACCGGCTTGCCCACGCGTATCACGGGAATACTATGCCAAAGGACAAAGGGTGTAACATGGGGATAGAGGATTTCAAAGACGCACCTCTGAAGGGTTCTTACCTCGATGCTGATGCAAAATGTCGAGTATGTGGCGTTTTGGCTGGTCAACACGAGCCTCGACAGCAGGCTTCCAGTTCCGGTCAGTCATCGCAGGCTGTTATCTCCGAACTGGATCTCTAAACCTCTTCGCTTCCCGGCGTGCCTGCGTCAGTGGCCGTCACGTGACTGTCAGCTAGGCAGGAGTCCGTGTGTGTGGCCGTTGATGGGCGTACTTCTCTTCGCGTGCGTATGTGCCTAGTCTCGCCTGGCTGCATGCGACATCGAAGTGCGCGTGCGAGTCCGGGTCAGTGCATCATGGATGGCTGCGGAAGTCAAGCGGGCCCTCCCTTTGCCCTCTCTGTCTCTCTGCCTGTCGTCCTGTCTGTCTATCCGTCCGGCTGTCCGTTCCTGTCCTTCTTTCCAGTTTCGTGAGCTTGTGTACACTTATGCCGCTTTGTCTTCTGCGTCCTGCACGGAACCGCTTTCCCTTAATTTCCCCTCTTGGCCTTGCAGGTCCCTGCATGCGGGTTGAGAGGAACTCCAAGGGTAGCAAGGTGGCCGAGTCGAGCCTGGGGCCCAAGGGGGCAGCCTTGGAGCTTCTTCAAGCGGTGAGTGAGCGTGCCTGCCCTTGTGGCCTCAGGATCTGTTGACTGCGCAGTCTCGTTCCAATCAAGACCTTCGCCATCGCGTGTGTGTGTGCAGGCTCTCCACACTTCCATTGTTCTCGCAGACGAGCGGGAACCTGCCAGAAGCAGCGGGATTCCTCCCGCAGGTGCATCTGTGTTCCTTCGTTTTTTGTGTCTGGGCTGTCTGCTCACTTGTGTTGCACCAACTGATGCCCTTGCGTTGCTTGTGGGCATTTGTGCTGTCTGGTCACCCAACTTCTATCCTGCCAGTATCTTCAGGGATGCCTTCTTCTCTCTCTCCCCAAAGTTTTGTCCGCGAACCTCTGCGTGGGCCGTCTGGCCTTTGGCCAACTCGATCATGCGAATGTCCCCTCTTTGCGACGTGCAGCTTGGGCGCTATTGGGCAAGACGAGAAATCGGCTCGCCCACGTGTACAATGGAAATAGTTCGGCGGCAGAAGGGTGGGAGGCAAAGAAGCACGAGGCGATCCAGTTCAGCCAGCCTCGTCACAGACCGTATCTGGACGAGCTTCCAGCCGAAAAGTTCAAACACTGGAGCACCGAGCTGCCGGATGATGAGAAGGGAGGGATGATCGAGACACTCCTCAAGATCCCCATCCCGCAGCCGCCGCCGGCACCCTCCCCAGGTCTGTCGAGGCTTGCAAGTCCTGTGTCTGCTTCTTAACCTCCTGTTAGACCGTCAGGGAGGACTTCGTGCCTCGGCTGTGTGTGCTTAGAAAAGCATGCTGTAGACTGACGTGCCGTGAGGGTGTCTGCGGGCCTTCCCCTTCTCTTCTTTGCCGGAACGAAAATTTCCCAAGCATACGTTTGGTGTCTCCAGATTGAAGTGCCGAGAGCTGTGTGTGATTGAATGGCTGTTGGTCCTACGGTGTTCGGTGCATGCTCGTTCACGTGTGTGCGTGGCTGAAGGTTGATTGCGTCGTTCCGCTTGGCTGGTCGGACTGGATCGTCGTGTGTGTCTGGGTTGCTGAAGGTCGATTGCGTCCGTCTGGCTCCATGATACATTCGAGATCTCCATTTCTTTAGATTCAAGTGTGCGTGCGTCGTCTGGCTGGGACTTCATCACCAGATTCAAGTGCGCGTGCGTGCTGTATGCATGGCCGCGGAAACACCGTGCGTGAAGTCAAACTGAAAGGCTCTCGAGCTATGAGTCCTACCCGGTTCGAAGTAGAAATTCTCCATCATACATTCGACTTCTCCATTTCTGTGGACGCGTGCTGTGTGTGATTGTGTCCGGCTGTGCGATGGTGGGACGGAACCGTCAGACAGCGTGCATGTGTGCCGTGAGAGAACTGCCTGTGTGCTTGCGTCAAGAGGTCTGGTCTCGGCTTTGCGTGGTCTGTCGAGATTGGAGTGTCTGCGGGCTTTCCCCAGTTTGTTTTTGTCGTCCGTTCTCCAGCATGCGTTCGACGTCTCCAGATGGAAGTGCGGGAGTTTGTGGGTGTGCGTTGCTGGCTCCTGACCACCGTGTCTGCGGGCTCCCCCCCTCGGTGGTTTTGCAGGACCAGCGGGTCCAGGGATGACTAACGAAACGACTAGCCTGTTGGCCGAGCTGAAGCTGGGCAACGAGAAGAT
>JAHBMJ010000795.1:27277-37686 GCA_018398765.1 Chromera velia | reverse complement strand
ATGGACACATTCTTTCAGAAACAAAAAGTGTGCGTGTGATGCTCGCTTGACTTTATTTCACCTCATGAATTTTCTTCTGCTTGCGCAGACACTCGGCCGACTGGTGCTTCATTTTTTGGTAATCAGTCAAAAAGTACCTAATGTACTTCCTTTCTTGACGATTCTCCTTCTCCCCCCCCGCCTCTCTCTCTGTCTGTCTATGATTGACTGCTCGACGGACTAGCTGGCCGTTCCACAATGGAAGTGTGCGTCTGCTCGACAATCTTTTCTCGTCACGTTCGATTCAAAATGTCTTTGCTCCCCCCCGTTCGCTTGAGAATGTACCTTCTTCCGTTCGCTTGAAAAAGCCCTTTGCTGCTTTCTCGCCGACTTTCTCTTCCTCTGGTCATGAAGCCTTCCTGTCCGGGCAACATAAGCAGCAGAGGCAGCAACAGCCAACCGCCCGTGAGGACAGAAGAACTGAAACGGAGGGCAGGCGTACTCCTCTCTCGACTCGTTTATTTTCTTCTTTTCTCTCTCCCTATCCGGGAGGCCGTTCGCGATTGCTCTCTCTTGTCCTATTTTATTTTCTCATCCTACTGACACATGATCGGCAAGACGCTCAATTATTCGATCAGTCACCAAGATCAATCACTCAGAGAGCACGAAGCACTTTCTAAAAAATCATTCCTGGCTGCAGTGACGTGCACAGAAAACATCCCAAGAGTGCAACAGGGGCACTCTCTGTCCACTCTGCCACCTTGCTTAATTCACTTTCTGACTGACTGACCTCACTTGATGCCCATGCGCCCTTCGTACGCGTTCCTTCTTTCTTCAATCCATCCATCCATCCATCCATCCATCCATCCATCTCCCAAAACGAGTGCACAAGACGGCCAACTGAGAGGCATTGGAAGAAAGCGAGGGTGGAGGGAGGGAGGCCCTGGCTTCTCAGACATGGAAGAGAAGGAGGGGAAACAAAGGAGAAAGAAAAAGAAGAAAAGCAAGCAAGCAGGAAGGAAGAAAGGGAGGGAAGAAAGGAAGAGAAGAAAGAAAGTTGAAGAAACAAGGAAACAAGAGAAAGAACGAAAGAAAGAAAAACCGGACGGGGACGGTCAGACAGAAAAACAGACAAAAAGACAGGCAGAAAGAAAGATAGACAGACAGACAGGCAAGAAAGAAAGAAAGAAAGAAAGAAAAGAAAGAAAGAAAGAAAGAAAGAAAGAAAGAAAGAAAGAAAAAAAAAAAGAAGGAAAGAAAGAAAGAAAAAGTGGACGGACGGCGACGGACGGACAGGCAGACAGAAGACAGACAGAAAGAAAAACAAAGGAAGCGGCGGAAAGAAGACGCAGACGGGAGGTGCTTCTCTCTCTCTCTCTCTCTGTGTGTGTGTGTGTGTGTGTGTGTGTGTGTGTGTGTGACAGAGGCAAAGGATTTTCTCACTCTGCGCGACTACTTCATCACCAATGCATACATACAAGTGCAAAACTGGTCCAGCCTCCATCCAGCTCCCCTTACCGAAAGGTCCTGCAGTACTTCTTCCGTCCTCACTTCATAAGGCCATGTGCGTGCGTCACATGACATACACGAAGGTTCGTGCCCTTCCCAATCCACGCCTGTTTTTTTTCTCTCTAGTTCTTTTTGAATGTTGTTTTTTCAATGAGATTTCCTCCGTTCACGTGTCCAGTCCAATCCAGAAAAAAATAGATGGGCAGGCAGACAGGCGAACGGACCCCCCCCCCCCCCTGAGGATCTCACTCAGTCAATAAGAAAAGAACAGAGTAATGGAAGGAAACAAGGAAGGCATAGATAGATAAATAGATAGATAGGCTGCAGCAGGCAGGCAGGCAGGCGCACATTGGAAAGAGAGACTTAAATCTTGGAAACGTTCAACAAAAGACCAGACTGACGGAAACAGGCAGACAAGACAGACAGAAAGAGAGAGGCAAGACAAGATCTTAGAGTCTCGTCTTGTTTCGGTCGGGGCGGTCAGAAGAGACCAAATGAATGAAGGGGAGTTTCTCTCTCTGTCTCTTTCTCTGTGCACGGGTGAGTCGATGGATGGATGGATGGATGGAAGAACGAAGTAACACACAAACAGGTTGAAAGAAAGAAATGCACTGACCGTAGAAATGCATGATCAACCAGATAACTGGCCGTTGGAGAAGGGAATGTCCACCACGGTGACCCCCCATCCGTTCACTTTCATTTTCGTCCTGATGTAGTAATGTTCCGACAACAAGCAAAAAGGAAGGCCTGCCTGTCTTCTGCTTCCTTCCCTCTCTTCCCTTTCCGAGTCTTTTGCACGTGCGTGTTGTCCAGACAGGAAGCCGCCGGTGTGCAGGTTGCATGGTGGGCAGGTATCTCTAATCTGATGCTTCTCTCAACCGTTCCGAAAGGTTCCTTTCGCTTTAATTGTTTTGTTCTTTCGTTCGTCACTTTCTTCTTCCTTCTTTGCGACCAGCAGCCACGCTTATTCAAACAACTGTGGTTTGGACAATCCCTGATGACCCGGGTTTTTTTCACCCCCCCCTTCCTTCTTTCCTTCCTTCCTTCCTTCCTTCTCGATTCACAGATCAGTCTTTCTTTCTTTCTTTCTTTTTTGCTCCGCACTTTGCATTTCGTCCGTCCGTGTTTTCGTTCATTCAACTATTCCGTCTGATCATCACCTAGTAAATTGATCAGTCAGTCAGTAAGTCACTCTGCAAGGAAGGAAGGAAGAGACATGAAGGAAGGTTTGCAGACAGATTTTGCCCCCCGCCCCCCCCCTGGAAGACCCCCCGCCTTCCGTCAGTCAGTCAGTCAGGATGGATGGATCAGTGAAGTGAAACGGGAAACGAAAAAAAAAACCAAGGGAGGGAACTGCCCGTTCTCTCTCTCTCTCTCTGCCTTTCTCTCCTTCCAGCTCCAACCAACCAGAGAGGAAGGAAGGAAGGCTGGGAGGGGAGAGGAGATAGGAAGGAAATCTTTGCAGCTCCCTCTTCCCAACCATTGACCCGCCCCCCCGCCCCCCCGCCCCCCCCTTTTCTCTCTTTCGCTCACAGTCCGTCCGGAGAAAACCGACCTGGGGGGGAAAGTAAAGATGAAACCGTTCCGTCTTAGAGTCACCGGAACAATTAAGACAAAAGAGAGAGAGAGAGACTGACTTTCAGAATGACACCGAGCGAGAGAGAGAGAGAGAGAGAGAGCGGAGAAAGGTCTACGTCTTCACTCTGCTTTATTCCTTTCTTTCTTCATTGCTTCCTCGAGTGACTGCCTTGCCATATCATGCCATGCCGTACAAGGCATGCAGGTAGGCCATCTGACTGGAGAGAAAAGATGTACGTGACAGAAAGAATCAATCGTGGATGGATGGAGTGACAAGAAAGAAAGACCGCACGGCATGGCAGTCAGTCAGTCTCTTCGAAAAAGAAACAGCCGTCCATCGACATCATCATCCTCCGAACAGGTCGGTCAAAGAAGAAGAAAAGAAAAGAAGCATCCAAGGACGAGTGCATGTATTGCAAAGATTGATCAAACAGCAAGACAGTGACAAGTCTTCTTCTATCTCTGCACGGGCAAGGACTAACTTTTCCTCCCTCGCTCATTCGCTCCTTTGCTGCTGGGGTGAAAGAGGACCGACGCCAATGAAGGGAAGAAGATGCATCTCTCTCTCTCTCTCTCCATGCAATGCAAAGATGATGCAATGATCGACAAATCCTCCCTCGCTCATCATTTTCCTTCCCTGCCCTGCTGCTTGCATGCACACACGCATGCATGCATGCATGCAAGAGTCAGATCAACGACAGACATGCCATGCACGAAGAGACAGCACAGTCTTGACACACGTTCATGCAAGCATACATACATAGACAGACGACTAAACAGACTATATGTTTCTTCTTCTCCCTTCTAAACAGACAGACAGACAGACAGACGACTAAACAGACAGACAGACAGACAGACAGACAGTAAGTAATTGATTGACGTCATATGACAAGACACAAAATCGAGCAACTCGATCCATTCATCTAACTGCATGGGTCCATTCCATGAGATTCATCGATTCGTGGCATCCCTCCACTCATCCATCCATCCATCCAATGAATAAAAAAAGGCTACAGACAGACAGACAGTCGGGCGGCCCGCTTTCCCTCCCCGCTCCCTCCCTCCCGCCCTCATGACTTCTCTACTCCCCCCGTTGCCCCTTCCCCTCCCCTGATTACCCCTTCCTCCAGTTGTTTCGAGACCAATTCGAGAACTCCCCTCAGCGTTTCCGAGGGCATTGGCTTGCTGTGAAACAAGTTCATACCCGCATCGAGGCACTCCCGCTTGGCGCCTTCATCGTCATCTCCTGAGAGACCGCAGACAAAAGGAGCAAGAGGACTCCCGGCATCGCCCCGAAGCCGGAGGTTCTCTGTTGCCTCGCACCCGCTCATATCAGGCATGTGTCTGTCCATGAAGACCAGATCAAACCTCATTCCCCCATCAATCAGCTCAAGAAAGCGCTTCCCGCTCTCTGCCTCTGAGGCACTGATCGAGAACTTGTGTTTGAGGAGAAGCACCAGCACCTGCCGGTTGACCGCAGTGTCATCCACAACACACACGCGCAGACGACTCAGCCGAAAGCCCCCTCCTCCTCCCCTAGAGGGGCACTCGGGGCTCTCCGGATAGGGCGACGGACAGGAATGTGCCGCAGCAGGAAAATGGTCAGGCAGGGAGGACCGGGGACGCCCCGCACGGTCCGCGTGATCGCTCAGCCCGCCCTCCTGCATGTGTGTGCATATACATGCATGCATACATGCATGTGTACACACACACACACACACACATACTCGTCCATGCACACTTAAAGGTACTGAACGAAAATAGACGAAAGCATCATCCGAACAAACGTCTGCATGCTCACTCACTCGATCTGGAAAGGAGACAGGGCCCTCGTGCGTGTATGCATCACTCGACGACCGACAGACACAGCAGACACAAGCCTAGCTGCATGGGATCACATTTTCCCACCCCCAGCACGGCTCCCCTCCCCGGGAGGGAACTGCGTCCGTCCACAATTGCGATCAACAAGCAGAAAGACACCATACAGCGGGAGGAACCAAAAAAAAACCCCAAGCACACACGGTCAACGGATCATGTCCGCATCAAGTCATTCCTCTCACGCAGAAAGAAGCACGCAGTCCACAGAAAAAGCGCGATCTCGCCCACACACGTGCAGACACAAAAAAGAAAAGAAACACTCACTCTCTCTGACTCATATTGACGGAAGGAACACAACGCGCAGACAGCGGCTCTGGTGATTCTATTGAAGCCCCCCTCCCTCCTCTCTTTTCTGATGGATGTGAAATTGACGAACATACCGAACAGAGAGAGAGACAAAGAGGCAGCCATCCAGACTGACAGACTGACTGACCGAAGAGCTGTGACCGTTGCCCAAGCAGTCATCTCCCTCTCTCTCGACTGTCCAGACCCCCGAGGGTCCCTGTCGTCGAAGCGGGTCCCTGGCGTGTCTTGCTGCCTCCCAAATTCGTTCAGGAGCGAACGGAGGGAACACCACCCTATGTGCCCCTAACCTCTTCACTGCCGAATCGGGAAGACCCATGTCACCCCCAGCCAGGGACAGACAAATGCACCCCCCACCCGAAGAAAGAACTCCCCGTACCGCATCTACCAACACCTCTACCCCTTCCTGATCGTGCTCATTCTCATTGCCCTCTCCCTCCCTCACCCCCCCACTATCTCGTGATGACCGCACTTGAGATGAAAGGACGACCAGAGACTCTCTCAACCCAGGGTACGGTGACCCCCCACCCCCACCCTCTTGGTTCGACACAGGGGGGGACGCCGGACCCCCTTCAGAGCCTTCGGCCCCCCCCGGCACTTTGAAGCTTTTCGGGGGACTGACATTGCCGGGGCCCTGGAGGGTCCCGTTGAGGACTGCTGTCACGGCTCTGGTGGCAGTCTGAGACTCGGGTGAAAAGGTAGGAGGACGCCGTATGTCAGTCAACCTTCCACCTCCACCACCCATAGCCGTAGCAGCGGCAGCAGACGACGAAGACGGCTCTTCAGGAGAAGCAGGCACTCTGAGCCCCGGTCTGCCTCTACTGCAGGACCCGGGAGAAGGAACTGAAGTTCCCGAAGGGGGGGGGAATGAGGACAGCAAGGTGGGTAAGTCTGTAGACGTCAACTGAGTCGGTGCTGTCATGAGGGAAACAAAATGTTCCATCCGGGCTCTTTCCATTTCCGTGATATTCCGTACCCCCTCTATGACCTCGTATTCATGATTTTCTTCGAACTTTGCTTCGCTTTGGATGTCTTCAAGGTCTTGATGCATAATATGGTTCTGGTTCGTGGTGGTGTGATCGATCTTGTGCTCAGAAGCGGGGAGGGATGGACTCCCTTTTTTGCACAAACCCCCAATGGGGTGAAGAGCATGGGCCTCCTCCTCCTCTTTCGAGACCTGAGATGGGGAACTCGACAGTTTGCCTTGCTCCCTCCCCTCCCCTTGCCGATCGGCATGGAACCCGTTTTCCTTTGCCCTCTCAGCCGGGGGTTGATTTGCATTCGCCTCTCCCCCTGTGCCGGTGCCGTTGATAGCGGCCGACTTGGAGGCGGTTGGGGGGGTGACAGAGACAATCGACGTTGGGGGGGGCTTGATGCCTTTCTGACGGGGCAGGACAAAAACCACTCGTCTGACCTTCCACATGGGCACTGAAATGGACCCGTTCAAATGGCCTCTGACTGACTCTGTGCCTGTGGATTCTGCCCCGTCTCCTTTCTCTGCTGCCGGGCCTGCTGCTGCCTCTCGTTCTTTTTCTCTTCCCCTTGGAGTCATGGGGCCCGAAGGGAAGGGCTGACGACGGGTTGCTTGCTTCAAGCCAGTCACCGCAATGTTCTCAATGAGAACCCGAGTGCCTGCATGAGAAAGAAAGAAAGAAAGAAAGAAAGAAAGAAAGAAAGAAAGACACGGAGAGAAAAGAAAAGAAACATCAGTCCACAACCGTGGCACAAAAAAGGCGTGCTGCCATGCAGTGAGACGCAATGAGAGAGACCCACTGACAGATATCCATGCATGCATTGACATGTTATGCACTCACTGATAAACAGGCACACTTACTTCCACAGAACGACACACAAACAAATCGAAAGACCAACTTCGGTATTCTTCCCCCCTCTCTTTCATCTTCCTCCTTTCGAAAATGTACACGACAGACAGACCCGACAGACAGGGATGGAGGCAGGCAGAAAAGCAGGAAAAAGAAACAGGCAATTAATTAAAATCATGATATATTTCCCCCTTCTTCTTTGTTTGCCTGCCTGCGGACCATTGGGTTCCATCTTGTGCACAGAGAGCAGCCCTCCGAGTGCTTTGACGATTCTGTTGGTGATGTTCAACCCCAGCCCGGCCTTCTCCGGGTCCGTCTGGGACATCCCGGGCCCGCTGTCGTCGACAGAGAACGTCAAATTGAAAGATGACCCGGACGAGGCCGTGGAGGCCAGCGCACCCACAGCGGGGCTGGTTGACCGGATGCCGAAACTTTCATCGGTCTCGGGCTGGCGGTGATCTCTGTGGTTTTCTTTTTCTGCAGCATTGCCTTGCTGCTTGCCCCCTTCCGCCACTTGGGAAGGCTGGGAAGGCGCAGTGGGCGAAGAAGAAGAGGACGACGGGGACGCTTCAAGTTCCAAAAGGTTGGAACCTCCCGCGTCCTTCAAAGAAGAGGTCGAACAGCGGATCACGATTCCTCCACGATGGGTGAACTTGATCGCATTCGAAATCAAATTCCCGAGGCCCTGCAGGACGAAAAGAAAAAAAAAGGAGTTTCAGGTTACAACAAGTTCTGCAGACCCTGTAGGTGGCACGAGCAGAAAGATGTGACCGGTGGAAAAAAAAGAAGAAACAGCAAAGACGTCACCCTCGATCGATGCATGCCCCACTACAAGAAAGATTTTGTGAAAAGGACACATCGTTCCTTCACGTGAAGTCAGCCGGTCAAGAATGAGGACCGAGAGGATTCACCGCAACCCCACGCAGCCAGACAGTCACACAAATACCTGCTGCATGGTCTGCCACTCGATCAGCACAAGGGAGGGATAGAATACACCATGCAATGCATTCATTCATTCAAATACGTACCTGCTGCATGGCCTGCCACTCGATCAGCACAAGGGAGGGCAGTCGCGTGTCGATGTCGACTTCGACGAAGAGAAGTTTGGGATTCGCGATGAAAGAGTAGCTCTCTGCCAGGCTGATTAGATCCTGTCGGATGTTGCGGGGCTGCATCCATCCATCCATCCATCCATCGATCCATCCATCCATCGATCCATCCATCCATCCATCCATCGATCCATCCATCCATCCATCCATCGATCCATCGATCCATCCATCCATCCATCCATCGAGGCAGAGAGAGCAGAAAAAAAAAGAGAAATTGAGGAGAACGCAAGAGAGAATGCATGGATCGACAGGGGGAAAGCAGCGGGGACGGCGGAGAAGGACGAGAGAGAGGCAGAAAGAAGGACGATCACAAATACACACAGAAAGACACCTCGCACAAGGGACCTACCAACGAACCAACGAACGGAAGGAAAGAGGGAAGAAGAAAGGAAGGAAGACCAGAAAGGAACGAACGAAGCAAAAAAAAAAGAAGAGGAGAGGAAGAAATACAGAAAAGAAAGAAGTTTCCGGGAGAAAACATTCCAGCAGCAGAGAGCATACACGAAGAGCTAGCCCACGCATAATTCCCACCTGAGGTGCGGAGGCCTTGATGCTATCAAGTTTGTAAGCGAAGGTCACGTTGGACATCAGCATCGTCATCGTGTCGATTGCAGTGCGAAGAATGCGGTAAGAGTACAGGGCTCGGATCTCCGGACTATCCATCATCTGCAGACAGAGACAGAGAGACAGAGAGGCAGGCAGGCAGGCAAAGAATAGAAGAGACACGGGTCAAGGCACGTATCCTATTAAAAGAGGTTCGAAAAGTGCATCATGAGGGGAGAACTTTCCTTCTTTCTTTCTTCCTTTCTTTTCTTTTCTCTCTCTCTCTCTTTCTCTACAGAGGAACACAGAGATAGAAAGACTACAGGCATCTTTCTTTCTTTTTCTTCAAGCAGCCAGCCATAAAGAGAGAAAGAGAAAAGGAAAGAGAAACGCAGACGGACAAGGCGATACATTTCTTTCGTTTCTCTCCTTCTCTTCAGACAGACGGACAGCCGACATTCTTTTCTTCTTTTTTTCTTTTTTTTACTTTCAAACAAACAGCAAAACAGAGACGGATACACAGACACACACACACACATACACAGACACACAGAGAGAGAGAAGAGAGAGAGAGAGAGAGAGACTGACATCAAGGGAGGACATCATCACATTCAGAGGGGAACGCAGATCGTGTGCAAGTGACGAGAGGAACATATGCGACTGGTCCGACTGTCTGGCTTGGATCTGCAGGCAGATAGGCAGGCAAGTCACGTGACAGAGTCCCTCCCTCCCTCCCTCCCTTCACTTAAATGCATGCATGCAGCCACATACAAGCACACTTGCGTCAGAGATCAGGAACAGTTCGTTCGTTCGTTCATTTCTTCTGGCCAGCAGAATGAATTCATTTGGAAAACCTCAAAGGCCTATTCACCTATTCCTCGCTCGCACCTTTTGTTTGCTTGCTTGTTTGTTTGTGCAGAAAGAAAGAGTCCCCAATAATCGTGCCGAGAGGCCCCGACCCAACCCCACACCAGCACAGGCAAGAGCAGTCAAGCAGATGGGGCAGTCCAATCCTCCTTGTCCTCACTCCCCTTCCAGCAGCCCATACAAAAAGTGCACCCAGGACATGCACTCACCGATTTCTCGTTGAACTTATACAGAATGAATGAGACCACCCCAAGAAGCACGAGACAGACAGGTGCCGCGATGTAAACCGGCATCAACTGTGCATTGATGGCTTCCTGTAGCTGCTCATTCCGAATATTCACGAGCCCGATGAGCATCGCCGAGTATTCTTTGTCTAAAAGGTTACATCTCGGTTCTAGTTGCTGGATTGAATCGGCCTTTTGTAGTTTGCACAAGTCGATCACCGAGAAAGCAGCCACTCCCCCATCCTCCCTGGTCATCACTCGAGTGATCTCAGAGCACCCCGAGTCGGGTTCTTTCAGCTCTGAGAGGACAGACTTCATCGACGCCGCTACGGAAGCGTCCTCGGAGAACACCGCGTTCCTCGATTCGTTCAACGAGTTCCCGAACAAACGCGCGCTCTTGTCGGAGGAAGCAAGAAAATGGAGACCCTGCGACAGGATATTCCATTCCCCTGTTGCACCACCGAATGTCAACCCTGCATGGATGTACGGAGGGACATGAACACAAACAAACAAACAAATACACATGCATGCATACACGACAGATACTTTTCTCCAGCCTTCTTTCAGAACGCGGCAAAAACTGTTTCACACAACTC